>OX411771.1:20797306-21102784 GCA_948252455.1 Acleris cristana | reverse complement strand
TGTCTCCGGTCCTGTTTTTCGGGATTGGTACAACAATGGTCTTCATAAGCTCTTGAGGAAGATAAGCATGCCCAATACACAAATTAAAGAGCACAGCGAGCACCCGAGGCAGGTGTGCGCCTGCAAAACGTAAGTGCTCGATGCTGAGGCTGTCGTGGCCAGGTGATTTGCCCCTAGTCATACCATTTATAACCGTTGCAACTTCTTTGGCGGTAATACGAGCATACTCACCCCCCACCAGATCCCCTGCATCGAGCACTACGGGCGCTGCTTGCAAGGACGATTCTACTTTAAAGTGCTCCTTAAAAATGTTTGCAATGCGCACTGGATCACACTGTCCCTCAACGCTCACAGTCACGCACGACCCCGCATCCAACCTCTTAGTGTGTTTCCAGAAACCCTTAAAGTCTTTTGCTGTATGGCGAGTTGCTAATATGTCCATTTTAATTTGATCTTCGTTGTCCTGGCACCATTTTAGCTTAGACTTAAAGAGTTTTCTGGACTCACACATATCGCTGTACACATCACCTACATGCGGTTTTCCATGTAGCAGCCAAGTCTGGAAACTAAGACGCGCCCTCCTGTGAGCCTCCTTAACATGTTTATTCCATCCAATTACTTGTTTCCGTTTATGACAACATTTTTTCGCACTATGGCTAATTTCCGATGATTGGCTCAATATTTTAACAATGCTTTTGTAAAAGTTATTAATAATCTCTCTATGTTCACGGTTATTACACAAATTATCAGCACACTGCTCACATTCCGCCGGAAAGTCAATGTATCTCAGTTTACTAAAGCACTCCTCAGTGTAAACACTTGTCTGAAGGGCATTTCTCTCGCCCCATCGCACCTTGTTAATAATATCGTCTTTGTAAACGGTTTTCGGTACCAACTGTCCCAATTTACACTGGACCTCGAGCGGAAAGTGGTCAGACCAAAATACATCATAACGTACCTTAATATCCGTAATGCATTGCGAAGCTGCCTCTGTAACTACGCAGTGGTCAAGCCACCTAGCGCAGTTGTGACTTTCACTAATAAAAGTGTGTGTATCAGATAATACACCAAGCTTAACCACATCAGCACACAGCCAACTCCGCTCATCACAAAAACAAAGAAGCTCCTTATAAAATAATTCACTCGGGTGCGCGTTAAAATCACCGAGTATAAACACAGACTCGATCTCACTACTATCAATCACAGCATTTAACTCACTTAGCACCTCCGTAAATTCCGTTAAGTTTTCCGTACTATTTGTAGGCATATATACCGAAAATAACAGCGCACTTCTATTTGCCACGCACACCTTAATAGCCACGAGTCGATCACTGCTACAAGGAACGACAGACACTGACGTAAACACTCCTTTTCGCCATAGCAACGCCACCCCGCCGAACGGACGCCCGCGCAGCGGCCCAACGGACGTATCCACAGCTGACTTACTGGTGTATTCGAAATTCCGGTCAATAGTTCCAACGAATGCCACATCATGGCTGAGAAGCCACGTCTCCTGAAGAGCTCTTCAGGAGACGTGGCTTCTCAGCCATGATGTGGCATTCGTTGGAACTGGGGGCGTGCGTGACTGTGAGCGTTGAGGGACAGTGTGATCCAGTGCGCATTGCAAACATTTTTAAGGAGCACTTTAAAGTAGAATCGTCCTTGCAAGCAGCGCCCGTAGTGCTCGATGCAGGGGATCTGGTGGGGGGTGAGTATGCTCGTATTACCGCCAAAGAAGTTGCAACGGTTATAAATGGTATGACTAGGGGCAAATCACCTGGCCACGACAGCCTCAGCATCGAGCACTTACGTTTTGCAGGCGCACACCTGCCTCGGGTGCTCGCTGTGCTCTTTAATTTGTGTATTGGGCATGCTTATCTTCCTCAAGAGCTTATGAAGACCATTGTTGTACCAATCCCGAAAAACAGGACCGGAGACATGTCTGACAGGAACAACTACCGTCCAATCTCGCTGGCGACTGTGATAGCGAAAGTATTCGATGGTCTGCTCGACTATCGTCTTGCTCAGCATATATCTCTGAACGAGGCGCAATTTGGTTTTAGATCGGGGCTTTCTACCGAAACGGCAATCCTTCGTCTTAAGCATACTGTTCGCTATTACATGTCGCAAAAAACTCCTGTATATGGGTGTTTTTTGGACCTGTCGAAGGCGTTCGATCTTGTTTCGTACAATGTTTTATGGGATAAGCTCTTGAGGGAAACTAGTACGCCCAGGGAGCTTGTTAATATTATGCGCTTTTGGTACCATAACCAAATCAATAGCGTTCGTTGGGCAGGCGCATACTCCGATGAATACAGGTTAAAATGCGGTGTGAGACAAGGGAGTTTGACCTCTCCGCGGCTTTTCAACCTGTATATAAATGCACTGATCGATGAGCTCAGCAAAACCACTGTCGGGTGCTCCATTGACGGCCAGATGGTCAATAATATCAGTTACGCCGATGACATGGTACTGCTGGGCCCATCGATCGGGTCCCTTGAGGTGTTGATAGGTATCTGCGAGAGGTACGCGGTATCCCACGGTCTGAGGTATAACTCTAAAAAGAGTGAACTACTTGTTTTCAAAGCTGGTAACAAAAAACCCAAGTCTGTCCCTCCACTTAAACTTGACGGAGCTGATCTGAATGTAGTTACTAGGTTTAAATATCTGGGACATTGGATCACCGAGGACCTCTCTGATGATCTTGACGTAGAACGGGAGCGTAGGGCATTGGCAGTGAGGAGCAACATGCTGGCTCGCAGATTTGCGCGCTGTACGAAGGATGTCAAAATAACCCTCTTTAAGGCATTTTGTCAGACTTTTTACACGTGCAGTCTGTGGGTTAGCTGTACTCAGAGATCTGTCAACGCCATACGCGTCCAATATAACAATGGGTTTAGGATGTTGTTGGGACTGCCTCGATTCTGTAGTGCATCAGGTATGTTTGCCGAGGCTCGTATCGATGGCTTTCAGGCCATAATACGCAAAAGAGTTGCCTCCCTAATGCGTCGAATAAGTGGCAGTTCCAGCAGCCTCTTAAACAACATCCTGGATAGGTTGCACTGTCCCATAGTTCGCCACTGGAACTCAGTCCATGTGGAGTCTAGAGGGGATATATTATCTTAAATGTTTGCGTTTTTTTACTAACATAGTTTTAAGAGTATTGTTACTAATCATCTATGAACTGTATATCCATTCATGTTCGAAATAAATGCTTATTATTATTATTATTATTATTGTATGGAAGGGTTCTATGTGGGTTGATGTTTGAAGTTCATGACCGAGTTAGAGATTAAATATCTTTGATGTCGACTGTACATGGCGTGTGAGTAAGAACAGTTGGCAATAAAAGCTTGTCTCAAAAATAAATAGTTACTATTGACTGAAGCTTAAGCTTATTTAAATCCTGGGGACAACCAGCAGGTAAACGCCGGTTGCCATATTCAAGTGCTGTAACACCTTGGGAATCAATGGTGGTGGAGGAAAGAGCCATGCCAGTTGCCAATGCCATATCTTGCTGAACGCGTTGATGAATTCCGCTTCTTGATCCTTCGCATCTATCGAAACATAACGGGGAACGACTCTTGAACGATGGCTTGCAAACAGATCTATCCGAGGGGTGCCCCACTTCTGAAATATTCTTTGTAGTATCGTTTCGTGGAGATGCCAATCTGGTAAGTCTGTTTGTCTTGACAAGCGGTCGGTTATGGTGTTGTAGCGGCCGGGGATGTAAAAGGGAAGAAGATAAATGTGTAAACGATGTGCTAAAACCAAGAGCTTTCTGGTGGCTTCCAGAAGTACCCGGGATCGAGTACCGCCCTGATTTCTCAGGTACGCTACTACAGTTTTGTTGTCTGATTGCAACATTAGGGAACGGTTCTTTAGTTTTCCTCCGAACTTTGTGAGTGCTAGATACACAGTATACAACTCTTTCCGGTTTATATGCCAATCTTTTTGATCTTTGCTCCATTTCCCTGACAAAAGGTTGTCGTCTATCTGTACTCCCCAAACCTTGTCCGAAGCGTCCGTAGTAATGAATACTGATGGTTCGGGACTGAAGATACTTCCGCATTTCTCCAAACTTTCTATCCACCACCGACAATCTTCCAGTACATCCTTGGGTATTAAGAATTGTTTTCTTGGCATATTTTCGGGAAGCCACAACGCTGCTTTCTGTAAGCGACGAGTAAATAGGCGACCTATCGGGACTACGATTGATGCAAAACCCAGCCTGCCTATTAAAGACGTGCCGTCCTGCCAACACCATCGACTGCTTTCTATGGTCCTTCGTAAGTCCTTTGACAAACGATTTATCTTTTTTACTGGGAGACTGATCTTGTTTTCTTTTGTATTCCACTCTATTCCTAAAAATTCTATCCGCTGGGAAGCTTTTAGATCGCACTTTTCTAAATTCACCGATCAACCTAGACTTTGAAACAGATGAACAGTCTCTTCGAGATGACGTTTCAAAACTAGAGGGTCTTGATGGGCTAAGAGAAAATCATCCAGATAGACCAAGACCCTTATTCTTCTCGCTCTCAAGGCCCCTGCCAACCAGTTGCTCACGCGAGAGAACGCTAAGGGGGCGCTGGACAAACCGAACGGAAGAGAAGTCATCTGATATAGCTCGTTTCCGTAAGAAAATGCCAGGAATCTTCGATGACTCGGCTTTATTGGGACATGAAAATATGCTTGAGAAATGTCTAAAGTCCCCATGTAATCGCCCCGTTGAAGGAAATTCGGTTCCCTTTTCTGATTTATTAACCGGAATTTGCGAGGATTTAGGTAAGCGTTTAAACTGCGCAGATCGAAGGTTTGCCTTACTTTTCCGTTGCTTTTCGGAATTAGGAAAATTCTGGACAAAAACCCCGTCCGGGCTGTACACTTTTCTATGACACCCGATGTTAGCAAACTTGCTATTTCTGTTGACATCGAGGACGAGTCTTTTGTCGCAAATTTTTCCATCATAGCTCTGTTGAATGGGATACATGGAGGTCTTTTTACAAATGGTATTGAATACCCTGAAATTATTTTTAGAATAACATTTGGCGCCCCTAGATTCCGCCACAAATAATCGTAGATTTTCAGTTGCCCCCCTTGGAAATTGTCAGTTCTTCTTTCGTTGATTCCTCCTTTGGCGATCGTCTCTACGACTTTGAAAATTCTGCTTACGCGGGTTTAATTTATGGGCTGTGGAACGGACGTTAGGCATCTGCTGTTGATTTGGTTTTGGCCGAGCACGCCACACTACGTTTTTGGACTTTTGTGTGTTAATTCTCACCGCCGGCTTGCGAACAGTACGACCTGTCACAGACCATCCCGTCCTCGACGGTAAAACCTGTCCAACGCCACCATTGTCTTTAAGGAATGCCGTCAGCCTCTTTTCTTGAAATAAATGTGTATCTGAAGGCGGGATTGCATGCAATGCTTTATTTAATGTCTCATTCTTGGCCTTGAACACCCGGCGTCGTGTCTCTATCGTTTCCGCTCGATGAGCACAAACAAACTGCAAAAGGTCATCCGATGTAGCCTGAAAGGAGGATGATTCCAGAAGGTTCTTTAAGTCCCCTTTAATTTGCGGAAATGTTATCGCAATCCTGCTTAAATCTCCAGCCAGAAGTCTTCTTTGAAGAAGTAGACCATGGCAGATAGTTCCGAGCATTGCATCCTGCCGTTTAAAGATTGTCATTAGACGTTCCGAATTTCCTAACTCCGTATTTACCTTTAATGACTCAAAAACGGGTGATGCGTGCAATCGCTTTACGACATCCTTGTATATAATTCTATTCCATCTCTCCGTTCCCAATCTTTGAGACCTAATACCATATTTCTTAATTGGAGATAATGGTTCAGGAATTAATGGATCAGCTTCTTTAACGTGTGGAAGGATATTCAAGTCTTTTTCGTCTACTACTGACTCCACTACTAGTGCAGGAGCTTTCCAAGAATCCAAATCCGACACTGAACTTTCGGAGTAAGGGTCTGAAGCAGGCTGTTCATTCTCCTTATCTTCTTCTTCAGAGTAGTCAGATACATTATAGTCGTCTGGTGCACTATTTTTATAAGCCATAGTCTCTATCTTCTCAAGCACAATTGAGAACATCTCATTCATCTTACTTTCCAACTCCTCCACTTTTGATCGTTTAGTTTTTGGTTCAACCGAAGTGGAAAGACTCTGCCGTCTCTTTTTTCCCCGATCTTGTTCATCATCGTCGGAACTATTGATTCTACCTGACAATATCCTGTCCGTTTCAGACCTAGACACCAACAGAGACTTTATTGAGGTTACCGCCCCATTAAATAACTCAGTCTGCGCTGCTGAACCTCGAATTTTATTCGCCAAAGCGGGCAGCCCCATTATCAGGGTTCTAGTGAAAGCTCAGTCGAGCAATTTAACTTTTATTTGCCTGTATGACTTCTCCGACAGTCGCTTCGCCTCTGAGTCAAAAACCCTCGCTAACTCCACCGTCGGTAGGGCGAACCTTAGCTTATTTAAGACCTGAGGGTCTAACTTTTCTTAAGGACCTCAGCCTTTGACAAGTGCACGACCTTCCATTCGGTCCAGCCCTCGGGTAGGTACTCCTGAGCCAACAACTTCAGGCGCTCCAGGATTTGTTCCTCGTGCGTGTCCTCCTCCTCTAGCAGATCGCCCAGGGTAATAAAACTGCCGTAGGTCGCCATCTATAAGCAACAAAAACTCCAGTCAGAAGCATGTAAAAGCTTGTCTTTTTAATGGAAGTGGACTTGATCGCATTTGTCCAAGTAATGAACATTGTATAGTAAATTAATATACAAGTCCCTCTTCATGCCGTTGGCTGTGAAAGCTCAGCCACCTATGGGAGCGAAGAGCCGACTGATACACAACAACAGTGAGCCGACGTTTGCCACGGACGAGCCGTAGCGTCGGTTATAGGACAATGATTCGACGCATGAAACAATGGGCCGTCGATAGATGAAACGACAGCGACGGCTCGCTGACGAGTCAATGAAAAACCGAAACGAGCCGACGACTTGCTGTTTATCGAGCTGTTGTACGCAAACGACGAACCAACGTCAAAGTGAATCGACACAAGACGACGGCTGGCTGTCTAGTGAGCCGTCGCCTGCCAACGACGAATCGATATTCAAAATAAATCGAGACGTCACCTGGCTGTCAAATGAGACGACGACTGTGAATGACAGGTCACTTCAGAATAAATTGAGGCGTCGCGTCAACTGGCTGATACAGAGTCAGTCGCTGCGTGTGAACGAGTCGACAACAAATGTTTTGTCAGCTGTCTTGCGGACAATGCAATAAGCCAAATGACTATCTAATTGAGCTATGAATGGCTGCAATTAGTATAACAGTCCATTGCAGTAAGCAGGTCGGTTTGCAATGGAACCCGTCGCTTAATTTATCGAGCCGTCGGCTCCTCAGTTCGACCCGTCGCCTCCGACCTTCGAGCCTGGTCGGCTCCCGAAATCGGCCTGGCGACTCCGCAGTTCTAATTCAAACCACTAAACATATTCCTCATCTAAAAAAAAACTAACATGTTTTAAAATCAATTAAATGATACAGTTTACGTATTCCGAGTGAATATTCAACACCCTGAATAAAAATAATCACCTTCGATTATCTCCAAACATTATTTTACTGCTGTCACCAAAAAATTTACTCTCACAGACATAAATCACAGCAAAAAAGTAAGAAAAACACTTACCGGATAAAACGAAAACGTTACAACAACGTTGCATTCACTGGTAAATTACACCTGTGCACTCCAAGAATAATGACAGCGTACTGAGGAGCTACGGCTTGCGCTCACGTCGCGCCGCCGCGGCTGCCGGCACACCCCGCGCGCGGGAAGAATTTTACATGAGTCGCGAATTATTTTTCTTACAAATGAAGTAAGTACACTTAAGATTTTGTGATTTCAACTCGAAAACAAGTCAAACTGTGATTTCAACACAAAAATAAAAGTAACCAATGACTACTTACTTTGTTTATGGTTTGAAAACCGAAGTTGCTTTGTTTTTGATTTGCGTTGTGGGTATTTTTGCAGTTACTTCATTTTATTTGACCAACCACCCTCCTTTTAATTATACTTAAATGAACACGGGAGCAATACGACTGCATCATAAGTGATAAATTACATCATAGTTAATTGACGACAAAGTAATTTAAGTGGATTGAAATGTCAATTTTGTAAGTGCTTTTCAAGATGAATAATTCTCGTGGCAGGATGCTTGTTAATAAAATTTAGCACAAAGGTATTTATTTTTTAACTAAACACCATTTTTTTGTTACTTATTCTAAACTAGCTTTTACCCGCGACTTCGTCCGCGTAGAACTCGTTTATAGCAGTTAAGTGTTTTAAGTAATTTTATAGTTAAACATCCTCCCAGGCCAGGATGATCTTTTATGAAATATTGAGCTCCACATTTAAATTGAAATTGAATTGAATAACGTCATCTAGGTTAATATACATTTTTGTATACCTAAAAATTTTTGTTTTGCCATCTTTCGCTAGATCATGAAGATTTGGTGGGCTGCATACTCGTGAGCATGCTATATATAGTTGCCCATAGGAAAAACAGTTTGCTTCAAAATGTACGCCGGCTACTTATACTGTTTGTCGTTGCGCTTTGCTTATGGTCATGGCAATAGCTGTTTTTAGAGAACTCTTTTAAAGTTAAATGGTAAATTTATCGGAATTAAAGGAATGCGGGGAATAAAAACATTATCTCCTTTAGCAATTCCAGACATCATTATTGCCCTTAGGCCAACATTACACCTGTAAGTTATTTGCTGTGTCTACACACACATTGTCTTTCGAGAGATACTCGTACGCCTTCTACGTGATATTTTTAGGGTTCCGTACCAAAATGGTAAAAAGGAACCCTTATGGTGAGACTTTGTTGTCTGTCTGTCTGGCATGTCTGTGAAGTGTTCATTATTCACAGTTTTTGAGAAATATCAAAAAAACTTTGAAAATCTGTATTAAAATTTAGGCTAGACAAAATGGACCTTATTTAATAGAAAATAAAGTTCATAACCAAATGAGTATTTTCTTTTGCGGTGTCCAAGCATATTATCTTAAATACGGAGCACTCAGTGCGCAAGTCTGACTCGCACTTGACCGTTTCTTTTTTATTTATCTACCCATTAATTTTGTGTTTCGGTGCTAATAATGCCCTTTCACACAATCATTCTCTATTCTTTTTATTGGTTTGTAGATCTGGGTACACGTCATTTTTTAGATCATCTGTGTTTTGTACAATATTACAGAATTCGATTTTTAATGACCGGTGTGAAGTTAGCGGCCAAAAGTTAGCGGCCGATTGGGACCAACATTTGGCCACCAACTTTTGGCCGCTAACTTCACACCGAAATTACCCTACCAAATTAAAAAGTTCTATAGAAAACTGTTTCAACGTAACAATAGTTCATTTTGCGACTGCAGTGAAAAATCTGAATCGAATTATAACAAGCTATCTGACTTGGGTTTATTATTAGTTTTAGTTCAAAAGATGTGTGTGTTTTTTCATTATTTAAGAAGAAAACCGACATAAATTAAAAACTGGAATACATGACACGCAGGAATGGCATAAAATCAATGCTATAGCACAAAAGCTTTCTGTAAAAAAATCCAGAACTCACTTACCAACATTACTTTGGACACTGTGCCTGTTTAAAAGTTAGCGGCCGATTGAATAAAATAACAAAATGCTCAATAAATCAAAAAAAAAGATAGTTTTATTGAGTGATATTAATTTAAAACACTAATAAATTAGCTTTTGATAAAAGCTAAAAAATTAAAAAAATTGAAATTAGTTCAACAGATGTGTGTGTTTGCTTTACAGCGACCTAATTATTTTAGAGGAAAACTGGAATACATGACACTCTGGAATGGCATAAAATCAATTCTATAGCACAAGAGCTTTCTGTAAAGGCATCCAGAACTCACTTACCTACATTACTTTTGACACTGTGCCTGTTTAAAAGTTTGCGGCCGATTGAATAAAATAACAAAACACTCAATAAATCAAAAAAATTAAAATAAAGTTTTATTGAGTGATATTAATTAAAAACACTGCTAAATAAGCTTTCGATAAAAGCTTAAAAATTTAAATTTTACTTATTAGTTCAGAAGATGTGTGTGTTTGTTTTACAGCGGCCTAATTATTTTAGAGGAAAACCGAAATTAATGAGAAACTGGAATACATGACACTCTGGAATGGCATAAAATCAATGCTATAGCACAAGAGCTTTCTGTAAAGGCATCCAGAACTCACTTACCTACATCACTTTTGACACTGTGCGTGTTTTAAAGTTAGCGGCCGATTGAATCAAATAACAAAATGCTCAATAAATCAAAAAAATAAAAATAAAGTTTTATCGAGTGATATTAATTAAAAACACTGCTAAATCAGCTTTCGACAAAAGCTGAAAAAAAAAATTTTACTTATCAGTTCAGAAGATGTGTGTGTTTGTTTTACAGCGGCCTAATTATTTTAGAGGAAAACTGAAATAAATTAAAAACTGGAATACATGACACTCTGGAATGGCATAAAATCAATGCTATAGCACAAGAGCTTTATGTAAAGGCATCCAGAACTCACTTACCTACATTACTTTTGACACTGTGCCTGTTTAAAAGTTAGCGGCCGATTGAATGAAATAACAAAATTCTCAATAAATCAAAAAAATAAAAAGAAAGTTTTATTGAGTGATATTAATTAAAAACACTGCTAAACGACCTTTCGACAAAAGCTTAAAAATTAAAATTTTACTTATCAGTTCAGAAGATGTGTGTGTTTGTTTTACAGCGGCCTGATTATTTTAGAGGAAAACCGAAATTAATGAGAAACTGGAATACATGACACTCTGGAATGGCATAAAATCAATGCTATAGCACAAGCGCTTTCTGTAAAGGCATCCAGAACTCTTTTACCTACATTACTTTTGACACTGTGCCTTTTTAAATGTTTGCGGCCGATTGAATCAAATATTAAAATGCTCAATAAATCTAAAAAATTAAAAAGAAAGTTTTATTGAATGATATTAATTAAAAACACTGCTAAATAAGCTTTCGATAAAAGCTTACAAATTTAAATTTTATTTATTAGTTCAGAATATGTGTGTGTTTGTTTTACAGCGGCCTAATTATTTTAGAGGAAAACCAAAATTAATGAGAAACTGGAATACATGACACTCTGGAATGGCATAAAATCAATGCTTTAGCACAAGAGCTTTCTGTAAAGGCATCCAGAACTCACTTACCTACATTACTTTTGACACTGTGCCTGTTTAAAAGTTTGCGGCCGATTGAATGAAATAACAAAACACTCAATAAATAAAAAAAATAAAAAGATAGTTTCAATAAGTGATATTAATTAAAAACACTGCTAAATGACCTTTCGATAAAAGCTTACAAATTTAAATTTTATTTATTAGTTTAGTAGATGTGTGTGTTTGTTTTACAGCGGCCTAATTATTTTAGAGGAAAACCGAAATTAATGAAAAACTGGAATACATGACACTCTGGAATGGCATAAAATCAATGCTATAGCACAAGAGCTTTCTGTGAAGGCAACCAGAACTCACTTACCTACATTACTTATGACACTGTGCCTGTTTAAAAGTTAGCGGCCGATTGAATGAAATAACAAAACGCTCAATAAATCAAAAAAATAAAAAGATAGTTTTATTGAGTTATATTTATTAAAAACACTGATAAATGAACTTTAAATAAAAGCTTAAAAATTAACATTTTAGTAATACGTTCTCGGATATGTGTGTTAGTTTCACAGCCTAATTATTTTAGAAGACTTGTAAGTTTAGATTATGTGGTTGTGTGTTTTACAGGAGTCGCGTTTTTTTTAAAGTTGCTAGTTGGTCCAATTAAAAAAAATACAAAAATTGAAATGGCAAACATTTAATTCAATCGCAAATTTTTATTTTTTAAAGTCCGGGTCCTCTAGAATTAATTCTAAATAAATTTCAAGTATCACTTAAAAATAAACCTTGTTCAACGGTCATGGCGGCGGCACCATAAGGTCGAAAATTTTGATAGTTATTGATGGCTCAATATGTATAGCAAACCCAAATGTACCTACTTGAAATTTGGCAAGGTACTTTGTAAAAGTAATTTCGAGGGGTATTTCAAATTTTTAATTTAATTATATCATACACGACATACAAAGCCTAGGGTGAATCGTTGGCGCTGAATGCGTTACACGTGGCGCAACCCGGTACCAGGCTGCGAGGGAGCGCCCCGAGCACCGCACTCCCCTGTGATGCACAACCTCTTAGACTGCGTTTGCATCCCCACCACACACGCACCTCCAGCATTTCAGCGTCTCTGATAGTTACGAGCTTTGATAATCTGAATCAAATTATAACCACTTTTTACAAAAATCATTTATTCAGCTTTCCAACCCTGAAAAAATACCGACTTTCAACCGATAGACCATTAAGGATAGACCAACCGATAGATGTAAGGTACCTAAAATCTTAGAAATATATAATTACAGCAAAAATCATTGCTACAGATTGTACATATTTAAATTTAATACCTATATTTACAATAAAATCTACAATTTAAGTTAGAACATCTCAAATTTATTCCGTTTCTAGCACGCTAAGTGCAACGTTTCACTTCTCGCCTGCGCCCGCGCTACTTTTGCGCAGCATGCAGGTAACGACGAGAGCTTAAACAAAAAAATACAGTGAATGAAAGACTTACTTAAATATGCATGATGCTGATTAAGCGTGTCTTTACCAACCTCATGTCATAATCATTATATCGTATCTGTTTTCTTCACTGTAAGGATAAGTTTTTGCCGACGCTATTCAGAAAGCTAGTGCTAAAACAAACAAATCAAACAAAATTATTGGGCTTAAGTATGTACTTATTTGTGTTATATATTTGACGACGTAATGGCCCGAAGCAATCCTTGTCTTTATTATCATCTCCCGCTAATGGTCTCGGTCACTATAGAAACAAGCACTGAAACAAACTGTATAATGATTAAGATGTTGTCCTACCACAACTTATGTCAAGGATTTTAAAGTGTTTCATAGATTGGCTATACTGACCTTTGCGTTCACAAAATAACCCGCTAATTTACCTTTTGCACAACCATTACCTCCAGTTACCATTGAAAAACATAAACTCGCATAAAGCGTTATTAATAAACTTAAAGAAACGGTGTACCCACTCTAATAATATGTAGGTATATAGGTGGTAGGTAGGTAGGTGTAGGTGCAGGTTTAGATGAAAACTTATAAATGGCCTGGGTTATAATACATTTTAAAATTTATTTAGTGACAAGAAGGCTGTTAGTTTTCCGAATATAAATAAAATGAAATATTATTTTAAAAAGACGGAGCCTATTATTCTGAGACATCTGCTGTTACACGTAGCGCTGCATTTTGATACATAATTTTTAAATGGGAAATCCCTGGAAAAAAAACACGAACTGTTGATAGTACAAAATATAAAAGTAAAGTTAAAAAACACGCTGCGGGTACCTTTACGTAAAATAATTATGTATATATGAAAAAAATATAATTCCTTAAATGTAGCACTATGTCTTATCATTGCTGTAGTTACGTAAAATATTTTTGCAAGGCGGTTACAACCAATTACACTAATTTTTAATAGGGAAACCCTGGAAAAAAAAACACGAACTGTTGATAGTACAAAATATAAATGTAAAGTTAAAAAAAATCTGCCGGTACCTATAAGTAAAATAATTATGTATAAGTATATGAAAAACATATAATTCCTTAAATGTAGCACTATGTCTTGTCATTGCTGTTGGTAGGTACGTAAAATGTTTTGCAAGGCGGTTACAACCAATTACACTAATTTTTAATAGGGAAACCCTGGAAAAAAAACACGAACTGTTGATAGTACAAAATATAAAAGTAAAGTTAAAAAAAAGCTGCGGGTACCTATAAGTAAAATAATTATGTATATATTCAAAAAATATAATTCCTTAA
The DNA here is from genome assembly GCA_948252455.1 of Acleris cristana. NCBI lineage: Eukaryota > Metazoa > Arthropoda > Insecta > Lepidoptera > Tortricidae > Acleris > Acleris cristana. Next base: position 21,088,794 of record OX411771.1, on the reverse strand, counting down.
ATGTAGCACTATGTCTTGTCATTGCTGTAGGTACGTAAAATATTTTTTGTACTCGTCGATTATAATCTGTGTATTAAGATTTCATAGAGAATACTGCAACGTCACTCTTTTCATCGTTGCATAGTCTATGTTACTTCCGAAACAACCGAAATAACTTTTTCGATACGCTCTAGACAACCGAAAAAAATTTGAAAATGGAACTTCGTATTTCATATGTGTCCTTATTTAAGGAGACTCGATCCGATACAAAATTGCCAATCTATGGCGTTTCGGAACGTAGCAGCGTCGCGTCATCTGTCAAAAATCTACTTAAACTTGCTGCTGTATACAAGGGCATAAAAATAAATAAAAAAAACTACGCTTTGTGATTGGGCAGTATTTAGCCAATCACAGCACAGTACTGCAACATTACGGACGCCGTTGGTGTGATAGTACTTACGATATTTAGTTTTCTTATACATATACTGTTATTAATGACTTAAATTATAAATTTTAATGAACTCGTACAAAAAGTATTGTTCACAATTGTGTCATAATCAAGCTTTTTAATCTCGTACCTTACTTAGGCCACTCAGCAAGCTTCGTGGCCTAAACACGGTACTCGACTAAAAAGCTCTCTATTATAACACGATTGTGAAAAATACTATTGCAAGGCGGTTAATTATTTCATAACCTTAAGTATTCAGTCAGTAGGTCAGTGCTATTTTGTGTTTACCATGCACTGGTAGATCCTGTACTGAGTTACGGCTTGAGTGGCTACGGCAGGTCGTTTCCAACTCACGTGAATGAAATAAAACGATTGCAAATAAGATTCCTAAAATGTCTAGTCACTAAAAAAGTAAAAGACCAATGTAACGGAGATTATGAAAAGCTTTTCAAAATTTGTAAAATTATGTCTGTTGATAGGAAAGTTAAATTCTTGCTGGCAACTGAATATTTTAATAAATTAAATTCTAAATTAATAAAATTCCGGAGCTTCTAAAGTCGACCTAAAAAGATTAAAACATATATCTTGCCTAAATTCACTAATTATTATGGTTGTAGAACAAGTAATAATTTGATTCCTCAAATATTCAATGAACTACCGAGTGAACTCATTAATGACTTAAACGGAATAAAGCCAAATGTATTTAAGTCTAAATTAAAAAAGTTTTATATGTCAAAATAATTTAGGTTAAATTAACTAGTGCGTAGAATAAAAAAAAACTGTTATGTGTTACTTGTGAGCGTTATTGATAAAATGATTTCCGGGAGTAAGTGCCGACAAACTGCTCTGTAGTTTGTCACGATTATACAATAAGAAACCATGTAATGCTTAAAGTAAATAAATAAATAATGTATGTATGTACAACCAATTACACTAATTTTTAATAGGGAAACCCTGGAAAAAAAACACGAACTGTTGATAGTACAAAATATAAAAGTAAAGTAAAAAAAAAGCTGCGGGTACCTATAAGTTAAATAATTATGTATATATGAAAAAAATTTAATTCTTTAAATGTAGCAGTATGTCTTGTCATTGCTGTAGGTACATAATTATTTTGCAAGGCGGTTACAACCAATTACACTCATTTTTAATAGGGTAACCCTGGAAAAAAAACACGAACTGTTGATAGTACATAATATAAAAGTAAAGTAAAAAAAAAGCTGCGGGTACCTAGAGGTATAAGGAAAATAATTATGTATATATGAAAAAAACATAATTCCTTAAATGTAGCACTATGAATTGTCATTGCTGTACGTAAAATATTTTGTAAGGCTGTTACCATCCAATTACACTAATTTAAATAGGGAAACACTGAAAAAAAAAACCACAAACTGTTGATAAGTAGTACAAAATACAAAAAAACTGCAATGTATGAAAAAATATATACTTATTATAACACCTAAAGTAACATGTTAGTTAAGGGAGCACTGCGTTTTTTGCAAATTTTCGTCTTCACCACCACAATCACATTCATCAAGCTACGCGTATGTCATCAACCCGGCCGACCTATTAATTATATAATATCCAAATCAGAAGTTGTATGTAAAGTTGGTTCCAGTTTAAATGACGAAAATGCACTTAACGCGGGATTTTACAACTTCTTTTGTTGCTAAATATGAAAGAAAAAGACCGAAGTGTGTCACGTGCCTTTGAGTAGCTCAACCCTTCTTGATCATTGAAATAAAAGATTTTTTAAGCCGTCTATATTGTAATGCAAAAATATACTTAATAAATATTCCTATATTATGAAACATTCAATAAAATTTTAAATTGTCATTATTGATACATAATAAATCAACACAACACTAATACATATCGCTTATTCTTATGGCTAACATGCAATAAAAAACTATCAAGATTGTTTGTTCACAGTATACTTTGGCCGTACCGACACACCTGCGTAATTGTTTTACAACCCTACTTGAATATAACAATTGAACAATAGATTTTGTTAATGGTTGGTTTTAAGTGCATTTTCGTCATTTAAACTGGAACCAACTTATACCCGTATACTAAAATATATTTATTCGACTTCCTTACCCTGGAATGATACCAAACATTAGCCATGAACACGCGTAGGTATAAGCTATAAACCTATAAATGTTTATTGAAGAAAAAACTATAAGTTCAAATTCAAATTCAAATAATTTATTGCATTTTTCGTTGAAAGTACATAAAGTGTTAAAGTAAGTAAGTCTAGCGTCAACGTACACCCCGGAGGGGCATAGTAATGGTAGTAGAACAAGCGCAATTTTAAAATTTAGGTTGGTAGAGTCGTAACTATTAAACTATATAACATCAACTTAGAAATAACAAGTAAAAATCAACAAACTCAAAAAAAACAAAATTTTTACTAACACTGAGTGCAGCTGTAATTAATACTAAGTTATAATAACCAACATTATAGTTAAGGGGGCACCGCACTTTGCTGTGTTGCTCGATTGCAACACTATTTTGTGACTCCTCTACTAGAGTCACGTAATACTATGCATATTTCAACGTTTCGGCGATTGACATGCACCGATAAATTAAAACAAATCGACTCGGAAATAATACTAATGTACCTACTTATACATATTTAGCTTTTAACCCTGTAAAATCTGAATAATGAGAAATTTAAGGGGGATCATCAACGGGTCCTGTGCATTGCTTATAACGACCCATTAGTTAGTAAAATATGCTAAAGTAAACCTTGGGTTAGTTTTTAAACCTAAAGTAGAGTTCCTAAAAAAACCTCTTGAAATAAATTGATCCAAAGGCGAATTGTCAATAGAAATATGGTATGGTTTGTGTTATGTTATGTATTATATTAGCATAAACCGTTAATGGGAGAACCCCAGATCAAAGTATCAAGTAGTAGAAATTAACCTGGAAGTGGTACATGATATTTAAGCAAAATATTTATATTCCTTACTTAAGTTAACAATATTAATAGCCTAAACATTACGTTTTCTAAAATAATCCTTGCATAATTCGCAAGTTTTATTAAGTTCACAATTTTTTTGGGTCACACTCATTTTATTCAGTTCCTCAGTTGCTAATATACACTTGCTGTGTATTTTCCTATAACATACATGACACTTAAAATGCCTATCAGTTTCAAAGACATGTCGCGAACAAAAAAAACAATTGTTAAACATTGCGTCACTCTTTTCAAGCAGCATTAATTTAATAGTAGTTCTATATTGGTCAAAATCCATGCCATCACCATTTAGAGACTCTTCATTGACAAGACAAAACAAGAAATATGATGATTATCGGGCCACAATTGTAGCCGTCTTTTTGCAAATAGTGCTTCGGCGTGTACACTTTCTCTATCTTAGTATTTAATTTTAACCTCCGTAGTAATTCGTTAAGTTTTTTCGTGTAACTTGCTTTCTTCCTGCTCTCGTTCCCCAGGGGATCAAGAATTGTTAAGGTCATAGTCTTAAGTGATAAAATAGCCATTGTGTAGTGCGAGTTAAGGCAAATCGGAAAAACCGTTTCCTTATCGAATGGTAAAACAACTGACTGATAAAAAAATTCAGTATGTGAAATATTGTCAAATATAAGACTTGATTTTTCAACACCCAAAACATTGTATTTATTGTTATTCAGTATATGTAAGGCATGGTTCACTACAAAACTACTTAAATACATTTTTGGCTCTAAGCTAGCATAATCTTCAATCAACAAACTTTTCGGTTCAATTAGCATAGAAGTCATTTGTATAACAGTATAACCTCTACCAGATTCAGTGTATCTATAATAATTAGGATCTTTAATCAAACCATTTACAAACACATCAACACTCTCATGGCTGTCGCAGTCAGAAAAATGGAGTTGCGTGCTGACCGGTGAGTTAAATGCGCTATGCGCTTGACAATATTCGCATTCGAATGAGCCGGAAAAGTTGTCGTCATTTGTGTTACATTTTGCGCAAGATTGGTGAATATATTCCTCACAAGTATCACATTGCACCCATTTCGTCGTAAGGTCTATAAGACTGGTGCCATGTCCGCAATATTTACAGACCTCTGAATTATCACCTAACTCAACTAGCTCTGCAATGTTTGGAATATGTAAGTCTTTCAAATGTCTGCCTTCAAAGTGACTGTGTACCAGGGACCGGAAAACCCCTTTATTTGATTAAGTCTATCGATCGCGTATCTACATCATACGCTCTCCCAACGTTAGGGTATCCCTATCGATAGGCTTACCCTAACAATATGGAAACTGCTTCGAACTAGTTAACTACCACCATTGAGGTTACCAGTTTCGTAAGGGTTTCGGATTTAAGCACTTAGCATTACGTTAGTGTTACCCTATCGATTCTCCCTCTCCGTTGACTCTGTTCGCAGATTCGTGTGATTGGTTGGTTTCAAGCCTCACTGAAGTGGCGTGTTGGTGGGAAATACCTATTGTATTTTAGTTCGGGATAGAGTCTTGTTGTGATAAGATGGTAGTGTTTTACTTGCATAATATTTACATTTTCTTTACCCCGGCTACAAGTACCTATTTTCTGTCATATTTCTCCACTTACGTACCTAGTTATTAGGTTTTCTTTATTTCGATCATCGATTTACTATGGATCAAGCTAAAGATGATGAAGAACTCAAAGTGCATATCAGACGAGCTTTACAACGTAAGTACCTATTTATACCTACCTCCGTACCTAATAAGGGTTTAGTAACTAAGCGTCGGGTTGAGTGTTACCTTTTAAAATGGTCGTGTAATTGCGTTATTATAATAAAGATTTTCAAGGTTCCGTACCCAATACGATTCCATTACTAAGACGTCTACGAAGTCTGTTCTGTCCATCTGGCTTAACCTTAAATGGCTGTATCTTCTGAACCGTACTTTCTTAGTTCTTGATTTTCACAAAATGTGAGTTATTTTGATGGGTTTTATGACAAAATATAATGAAAATATCCAAAATATCGGCGGCGGGGTATCTACCGATACAAGCAACGTACGTTTCTATTAGTTTTTTGTTTTACTTATCGTAAACACAGTCATTTAATTATTTATTTATTTAATCAAATATGTGTCACGTAATTGTATATACTAACAGTCAAAATTGTTGTGTATATGTAGTTCAAACCCAAAGGTATAACAACAACAACTAGTCAAGTGTGAGCGTGATTAGTCCTTACATTTAAATTTATTCTATTATACGGTACGGAGCCCGCGGTGCGCAACTGCTACTCGCACTTGGTCGGTTTTCTTTCAGTTTTTAGGTCCCGTGGACCTAAATGTTTGGTATTAATTTCAACTTGGTGCACCACTGTGCGCAGGCAGACCGACATATTTGGAGTCGGGGAGTTGGCCTCTCTCCTGTCAGCCTAGCATAATCAATTTCTGAGATCGTTACTAAATTTTGTCGTGGATACCGGCTAGCGGATAGCGGGCTCCGTAGGTACCGTATAATAGAATAAATTTAAGTGTAAGGACTAAATAGGTGTACTTAACTATAGTCAGCTTATTAATCAAGATCACTCTATATCCCTTGTAAGTTAGTGGATTTTACAGTGATAAATGTACAAACAGACGGACGGACAGGGAGAAATTATAAGGCTTTAAGTTTTATTGAAGAAACTTTGTTCTCATTATGATTTTGACGACGCGCTGAACTAGTTGGTAGTGACCCTGCCTACGAAACTAGCGGTCCTGGGTTCATATCCCGGTAAGAGCAGATATTTGTGTGATGAGCGCGAATATTTGTTTCTGAGTCATGGATGTTTACTGTTTATTTATATCGTTGTCTAGTACCCATAGAACAAGCCTAGAGCTTAGTTTGGGACTAGGTCAATTGGTGTGACATTGTCCCCTGATATTTATTTATTATTATTATTATTATTAATTATTATTAGTAGCATATGTTAGTCAGGGGACCTATTACGACAGATTAACATTATGTAATATTATTATTTTAATACGTTCCCATTATTTTTTACAGGTAAAAGTATAGTCGTACCCAAACCTTTGGCTTCAGACAAGAAAACCTAATAACTAGGTACGTAAGTGGAGAAATATGACAGAAAATAGGTACTTGTAGCCGGGGTAAAGAAAATGTAAATATTATGCAAGTAAAACACTACCATCTTATCACAACAAGACTCTATCCCGAACTAAAATACAATAGGTATTTCCCACCAACACGCCACTTCAGTGAGGCTTGAAACCAACCAATCACACGAATCTGCGAACAGAGTCAACGGAGAGGGAGAATCGATAGGGTAACACTAACGTAATGCTAAGTGCTTAAATCCGAAACCCTTACGAAACTGGTAACCTCAATGGTGGTAGTTAACTAGTTCGAAGCAGTTTCCATATTGTTAGGGTAAGCCTATCGATAGGGATACCCTAACGTTGGGAGAGCGTATGATGTAGATACGCGATCGATAGACTTAATCAAATAAAGGGGTTTTCCGGTCCCTGGTACACAGTCACTTTGAAGGCAGACATTTGAAAGACTTACATATTCCAAACATTGCAGAGCTAGTTGAGTTAGGTGATAATTCAGAGGTCTGTAAATATTGCGGACATGGCACCAGTCTTATAGACCTTACGACGAAATGGGTGCAATGTGATACTTGTGAGGAATATATTCACCAATCTTGCGCAAAATGTAACACAAATGACGACAACTTTTCCGGCTCATTCGAATGCGAATATTGTCAAGCGCATAGCGCATTTAACTCACCGGTCAGCACGCAACTCCATTTTTCTGACTGCGACAGCCATGAGAGTGTTGATGTGTTTGTAAATGGTTTGATTAAAGATCCTAATTATTATAGATACACTGAATCTGGTAGAGGTTATACTGTTATACAAATGACTTCTATGCTAATTGAACCGAAAAGTTTGTTGATTGAAGATTATGCTAGCTTAGAGCCAAAAATGTATTTAAGTAGTTTTGTAGTGAACCATGCCTTACATATACTGAATAACAATAAATACAATGTTTTGGGTGTTGAAAAATCAAGTCTTATATTTGACAATATTTCACATACTGAATTTTTTTATCAGTCAGTTGTTTTACCATTCGATAAGGAAACGGTTTTTCCGATTTGCCTTAACTCGCACTACACAATGGCTATTTTATCACTTAAGACTATGACCTTAACAATTCTTGATCCCCTGGGGAACGAGAGCAGGAAGAAAGCAAGTTACACGAAAAAACTTAACGAATTACTACGGAGGTTAAAATTAAATACTAAGATAGAGAAAGTGTACACGCCGAAGCACTATTTGCAAAAAGACGGCTACAATTGTGGCCCGATAATCATCATATTTCTTGTTTTGTCTTGTCAATGAAGAGTCTCTAAATGGTGATGGCATGGATTTTGACCAATATAGAACTACTATTAAATTAATGCTGCTTGAAAAGAGTGACGCAATGTTTAACAATTGTTTTTTTTGTTCGCGACATGTCTTTGAAACTGATAGGCATTTTAAGTGTCATGTATGTTATAGGAAAATACACAGCAAGTGTATATTAGCAACTGAGGAACTGAATAAAATGAGTGTGACCCAAAAAAATTGTGAACTTAATAAAACTTGCGAATTATGCAAGGATTATTTTAGAAAACGTAATGTTTAGGCTATTAATATTGTTAACTTAAGTAAGGAATATAAATATTTTGCTTAAATATCATGTACCACTTCCAGGTTAATTTCTACTACTTGATACTTTGATCTGGGGTTCTCCCATTAACGGTTTATGCTAATATAATACATAACATAACACAAACCATACCATATTTCTATTGACAATTCGCCTTTGGATCAATTTATTTCAAGAGGTTTTTTTAGGAACTCTACTTTAGGTTTAAAAACTAACCCAAGGTTTACTTTAGCATATTTTACTAACTAATGGGTCGTTATAAGCAATGCACAGGACCCGTTGATGATCCCCCTTAAATTTCTCATTATTCAGATTTTACAGGGTTAAAAGCTAAATATGTATAAGTAGGTACATTAGTATTATTTCCGAGTCGATTTGTTTTAATTTATCGGTGCATGTCAATCGCCGAAACGTTGAAATATGCATAGTATTACGTGACTCTAGTAGAGGAGTCACAAAATAGTGTTGCAATCGAGCAACACAGCAAAGTGCGGTGCCCCCTTAACTATAATGTTGGTTATTATAACTTAGTATTAATTACAGCTGCACTCAGTGTTAGTAAAAATTTTGTTTTTTTTGAGTTTGTTGATTTTTACTTGTTATTTCTAAGTTGATGTTATATAGTTTAATAGTTACGACTCTACCAACCTAAATTATAAAATTGCGCTTGTTCTACTACCATTACTATGCCCCTCCGGGGTGTACGTTGACGCTAGACTTACTTACTTTAACACTTTATGTACTTTCAACGAAAAATGCAATAAATTATTTGAATTTGAATTTGAACTTATAGTTTTTTCTTCAATAAACATTTATAGGTTTATAGCTTATTTATAGGAATATAATTCCTCTGTGTGAATTGTTAAAAAAGGATAAATCTTGGTCTTGGATTTTAGTAAAACTTATTATATACGAGTAGATGCGTCAGGGGTGGGGGTAGGGGGAGTGTTATTTCAATTAAAGGACAATCAGGAATTGTGTGTACTAGGTTTTTTTAGTAAATCACTAAAAGGAGCGGATTTAAACTGGACTACAACAGAGAAGGAATTTTACGCTGTAATCGCTTGCATTAAAAAATTTGAAACGTATTTACGTGGAGTTAAGGTTATTATACAAACAGATCACAAGCCTTTAATCTTTGTAAAAAATTGTAAATTGTATAATGGCCGGGTGACACGTTGGATATTGTTCTTAGAACAATTCAATTATGAGATAGAGCATATTAGAGGTAGAGACAATGAGGTAGCTGATTTGTTGTCCAGATACCCGGTAGGTGGAAGCAAGGTGCAGGAACACAAGCTTCAATTACCAGAGATTTTTTATGTCGGAGTTTCAAAGAATAGAGAATTAGAGCAAAATTTGAAAAGACTAGTTCAAATGCAAAAACAGGATACAAATATTCAAGAGACTATAGCAATAAAAAGGAATGAAATAGTAGGAAAAGATCGAATAAATAGAATAGCAGAAAGGTGCTTTTTAGAAAATGATTTATTATACTATAGTGACGAAGTGGGAACTAAGGTAGTGTACTTACGAAAAGTTTTAGTAGACGTTGTGATAGGGCAGATACATCGAAAAATGGGACCTCAAGGGAACTTTAAGATAGCTTATTAAGTAAAAAAAAAGGTTTTACTGGCTTGGATACAATAAAGATATCAGGAGAGTTATCCGCGTATGTCGAATTTGTCGGCTTGCAAAGGGGAATAATGTGAAAGCCCAAGGTCCCTGTCAGCCCATAATTACCTAAAACATTGGTGAACTTGTTATGGCTGATTTGTATGGGCCATTGCCAAAATCTAGATTTGGTTCAGCATACATTTTGGTAGTGCAAGATTCTTTCAGTAAATTTGTAAAATTTTTTGATCTCAAGGCTGCCACTGCTCAGACGGTAGTAGGGAAGATTAAGAAATTTGCTGAAATAATAAAACCAAAAGCAATAATGACAGACAATGGCGCTCAATTTAGTAGCGGAAATGGAAGAGAAGTTTGAAGGAATTCGGGATAAAAACAATTTACACAACAGTCAGAAATCCTAGACCTAATTCGACAGAAAGAGTAAACAAAGAATTGGGAAGGCTTTTTAGAACATACTGTAATTCCAACCATTCAGGGTGGGCCTTATATTTACCAAAACTAGAGGAGTTATATAATACTCATTTCATATTGTGTGTCACTGTGTCGGACCTAAGCACCCGGCTTACCAACATGGAGCAGCATTCAAGGTCAAACAACGTTGAAATACAGTGCATTCCTGAACACAAAGCTGAAAATCTAGTCTGTATAGTGAAACAAATTGCATCCACGTCCAAATTTAACCTAAGTGACAGTGATATTCAATTGTGCACCCGCGTAGCTAAACTCAACAAAGACAGTACGAGGCCACGGTCTGTCATCGTCAAGTTCAACAGTGTGAGGGTACGTGATGGCTTCTTAGCGGCCGCCAAAGCCTACAACAGAAAGGCAAAATGTCCCTAAGAGAAACTGAACTCGAGCCACCTCGGGATGGCTGGACCCAGGCGCTCCGTGTTTGTGGGCGAGCACCTGGCCCCTGCCCTCAAAGCACTTCATGCCGCTGCGCGTGCCAGGGCCAAGGAGCTATCCTACAGGTTTGTTTGGGTGTCAGCTGGGCAGATCTTCATGCGCAAAACGGACTCGTCTGTCTACATACTGGTGAAAAATGAAAACAAAACACATTGGCTAATCTACGTGAAAATTAAGTACATTAGTTATTAATATTGAATGTAATAATATGATTATATGGCTAGTATTTTGAGGTATTTGTGATTTACTCATTCCTTTAGGTATGCTCACTCCTTTAGGTATTGAACTCTAATAATGTCACAAATACTTTTATCGTTAATGCGCAGGGTTAAAAGGATAGTTATTTGACACGATATTTATCATACTATACTAAATAATAACTGGATATATGTCAACTGATAATAGCTAATAAACTGAAAAAAAATATAATTACTTAAGAGTGTGAACTGTTTTCATATGATTGTTCCAATTATAGAATAAATATATAAAATGTGTGTACATTTTATAATATTATTGTTATTTTTATAAACTACTATAAACAATGAATGCGACTCATACTGTTAAAATGTCCGATATCTGTCATGATGGTTATCAGTTAGTTATCCGATAATCACCTGGAATTATAATTATCCTGACAATGCAACCCTCTTAATTTGTATGATGTCGTCTTGAGCTGCCATTGAATTTGAATAGTGTGTTTTTTTTAGCCACTTAGTAAATAGTTTTTAAGTTTTGTACTACTCTGTGTTTACATTACCATTGATTGTAGCATAATGTGATAGTCGGGACGGTGAGGTATGTACTTTGGTGATACTCGTATTTTTATATAGCCATAAATCACATCTTGGACTATTTATTGGTATTGAACCTTATTTGTATACCTTCGGAACATCTTAACGATTAAAAAAAATTAACAATGCTATTTTGCTTTTTACATTCCTACATAGGTGCAACGAGGTGAGGTATTCATTTCGATTACTTAATATTATGTTGGTTTTCGTCTCATTGCGCTTATCGTTTTTCGTTTCCTCTTGGACTGTAGGTACTCAGATGTAGTTCTCACTTACTATAGCTTAACTTTTTATGTCTGCATCTTCATTAACTTGTTTTTATCAAAATGTAAGAGGACTTAGATCAAGTACTACAGAGGTGTGCCAACAGATACTAAATAGTGACTACGATGTAGTGATAATAACTGAAACTTGGTTAAATAATAGTATATTTGATTGTGAGATATTCGACAGCCGATACACTGTTTACAGGCGAGACCGAGAGAGCTCAATCTTCAATAATTCTAAAAAAACAGGCGGTGGTGTGCTGGTTGGGATTCGTAACACGCTTGCCTCGAAGCGAGAGGCCGGCTGGGAGAGTGAGTGCGAGGATCTGTGGGTAACTGTGGAGACTAAATCCGGCAAGAAAACCGAACTATTAAGATTATGCATAGTGTATTTACCCCCTCCAGTTTCTAAATTGATTCTAGACAATTTTATTGACAACACTAACAGAGTTCTTGAGACCCCTTGTAAATACAATCTTATAGTTGGAGACTTCAACCTTAGCGGCATCACGTGGGCTGCTCGTAGTGACGTTACTCATTTTGTTCCTACTAATTATAGTAATTGTTTGCTCCCCTGTTCATTTGTTGATTTCATGGCTGGGGGGGACCTAAAACAGTACAATGCGATAAAAATCGCATTTTGGACCTAGTACTATGCAACTCGGATGTTGTTACAGTCTTACAAAGTTCTTTTCAAATTAAACGTACGGATCCATATCATCCGCCGTTGGACATCTCGGTTGAATTGCCCGTCAATACTGCTGCAAGGGAAAATAACTCGAAGTCCAAGTATAACTACCACAAAGCTGATTATAAAATTGTCAATGCTGAATTGGAGAGGATATTATTGGGTGGACGAGTTAGGAGCCTATAATAATGTTAATGCAATGGTGGAGAGATTTTATGAACTACTAAAAACAATAATTAAAAATAATATTCCGTTATCTGGACCCAAGCGTACCGCCTACCCTATATGGTATACACCTAAACTAATACACCTCCTAAAAAGAAAGTTCAAGTACCACGCTAGGTATAAAAAATATAAAAATCCGTTGGACAAACTAGAGTTTGAGTATTTGCGCATAGATTGTGATAAAATTATGAAATCAAATTATGCATCTTATATATCATCGATTGAAGAGAAAATCAAACAAAATCCTAAACTCTTCTGGAAACACGTGCAGAATTTGCGCAGGAGTGGCTCAGCGTACCCATCAACCATGTCATTGGATGGAGCCAAGGCTATCAATTTGGTTGATGTTAGTAATCTTTTCGCAAAGCATTTTTCTTCAGTCTATGACAAAGACACAAATCCTTTATTAAGTAAACCAAGTAAAATAGCAATTCCTGAGGATGATGAATGCTGCTCGGGCACTAATTTGATAGGTGTAGCGTTTGCGAGAACCAAGATTGAAGCTACCTTGAAGAGTTTGGATTTGGCAAAGGGTACGGGCCCTGATGACATCCCTCCCGTGCTGTTGAAGTACTGCGCGGAGCCGCTATCACTGCCGCTCATGCTTATATTTAATCTTTCGCTTAGGTCTGGTTGTTTTCCGTCCCGGTGGAAGGAGGCCAGAATCATTCCTGTTTTTAAAAGTGGTAAACCTGAACTGGTCTCAAACTATCGTCCTATATCCATATTCTCAACAATGGCTAAGATTTTTGAAAAGCTTGTATACGGGTGCATCTTTGGTCACGTGAGAAACCTCATCTCTCCGTGTCAACATGGTTTTATGCCTCGGAGATCAACGTGCACTAACCTTGTCAGTTACGTTACAGATCTAACCGAGGCCGTTGACAATGGCAGTCAGGTCGATGCAATTTACACGGATTTTTCCAAAGCGTTTGACAGGGTTAATCACAAATTGCTCGTTATTAAGCTACGCAAGTTTGGTGTATGTGACTCTCTGCTGGACTGGTGTCATTCCTATCTCACAAATAGACCTTCAACTGTCGTTGTTGATGGCATTCAGTCACATAACTTTATCGCGGGATCAGGGGTTCCGCAGGGGTCTAATTTAGGGCCATTGTTGTTCAATATCTTTATTAATGATATTTCCTTATCGTTCAGATATTCAACAGCGTCTTTGTTTGCTGATGATCTAAAATTAACGCGGGTCATTGAGACCCCTGCGGATGTGGATTGTTTGCAGGACGACCTGGATAGGCTGGTTGATTGGTGCAAAAAACACAATATGTTTCTCAATCCTTTAAAGTGTTACCATATAAAGTTTAGTCGCAAACGCAAGCCAATCATGTCTAAATACAAAATTCATGACGAAGTTTTGCAAGAAGTCTATGAAATTAAAGACCTTGGTGTGATACTGGACGGTAAACTTCGATTTGTGAGCCATATTGACCAGGTAATAAGTGCAGCTTTTAAATCTTTGGGGTTTGTATTGCGTTGTGGCAAGGAATTTAAGGAATGTTCTACTCTGATAACGCTTTTTAACTGCTTTGTGCGAAGTAAGCTGGAATATTGCAGCGTGGTTTGGAATCCCAGTTTTAAGATCCACATCAATAGAATCGAGCGACTGCAAAAGCGTCTTACTCGTCACCTAGTATATCGCTGTAAAGAAACTAACCTTTCGTATGAAGTCTGATTAAACCGTTTTAACTTGATGTCTCTCAGTCATAGACGTGACGTTTCGGATTTAATGTTCATGTTTAAACTTTTAAATAACAAAATTGATTGCCCTAAATTAGTAAATAAGTTTGGTCTTAAAGTGCCATCCAGAAAGCCCCGCAACCCTTGCGCCCTTTTCCGCACCAAGCTGGCAGTGCACTCGCCGGTGCCTCGCCTGTCTCGCCTGTACAACAAGCTGTCCAATCGGCTGAAGTCTCTTGACATTTATCACGACTCAGCTTCAAAATTTAGAAGTCAACTTGTATCTGTTGGTGACCTTCACAGTCTTTAATATATTTTAAAAATTGTTGTTTAATGTTTAATGTCTATTGTGTAGTTTTTTTTTTTTTTTTTTAATCTGATAAATGTTATGTATAATTTTGTTATATTGTATTGTATTTTTTTTTCTCAAAAATGATCGTTTTTGTGTAAGGTTAAGGTTATATGGACGAATGTCCATCTGATTCTCTCATCAGATCATCTATTATAAGAAGCTTAGGTTTCTTCCCATCAAATATTGAAAAATCTGGTATTCCCTGACTATAATTTACATTTTCTAGATTGTAAAGGGGTTGCATTTCATCATAACACCAAATTATTTCATCAAATTCAACATTACATACTTCTTTGAAATTATTTAAAAAGTTTGTGACAAATTGAGTTTTGCCACATCCACTTGGACCAGCTACAATGGTTGTGAAAGGATGATAAAAATGTATCATAATTAAAACCGTAATACGTGTTGATATGAAAACAGTTAAACTTGAAATGATACAATTTATGAACTCAATTACTTTTTAAATAAATCAACCAAAATAAGGATAAACGCATTAAAAAAAAAACATAGATATCATAGTCAAATATTTGTTATTTAGAAATTTACACTTTTTCGAGTAATATTTTTTTTTTAAAGAAACTGCAAAAAAATTTCAACATAACATAAGTCTCTTTTCAAGTTACAATAAAAAATTTACTAAAAATCAAATACAGAGTACCACCACTTGATTTTAATTCACCTTCACCAATTTATATTTACAAAAAACTAAAATGTATAAACATTTTCTACAATTATTACAATTCACAATTCACAATTAAAAATTAAAAGTACACAATGTACAAAAAATAAAGTTGAAATTTTTGAATGTTCTGTAATTATAAATTACATGGAAAAAATATTTTGTGATGATCCATGGGGTATTTTATAATGCCCCCACGCTAGAGTGTCCGAAGAGTTTTCTAACAAGTACCGTTTTGTATCGTTATGAGATAATGATACTTTATTTATATTTTGAGTAAATATTACATGTTTTATTGATTTAAATCTCAGGATTTGAGCATGTTGCATATTTTTTTCAAATAAACACTTTTTATAATCGTTGAGGGTCAGTTTTTTAGTAACACATTTATTGACTCCTTTACCTTTTGATATAAGACTCATATTCTCAACATCTAAGGCATACATTTTAGATCGTAGACCAACAAACTCTTTAAATATTTTATCATTATTTTCATCTTTGAAAAACCCCAACCGCTTTTTATTTATTAATGGTAAACCATATTCATTGTTAGGTGGATAGTCTGATGTGTCAAAATATAAATCGAGCTCTGATTTTATGTCCTCATAATAGTTTTCAGTGAATATTTGATATACTAAACTATCTGTATCTGTATAAAGAAGCCTGAGATTTTCTTGATATTTCGTTTTCATGTAGTCGTAATGAAATTTATACATGAAAGTTTTCGATATATCTAAAATGCAAAATCCTAAGTAAATTGGTTTATTATAAAAGATTTTAGTTTTGTTCAATTGAACAGCAGCTAAGTTCTCTGAAAATATTGATAAACTGTGGAACTCAGGTTTCGCTATCATAGTTTCAACTCCCTGTGATTTCCCATGATTTTCCCAGTGATTTAACAATTTGACATTCACATATTTCAAAACATTTTCCATGGTTTTACCGAACATTGAATTATTCATACTTTTATAGTGATCTTTATCAGAATCACACGTTGCCTGCGATCGCATGCGTGTGTTTAAGTCTATGTAACTTTTTAACCACTTAGATTGTTCAAATCTCAAAATACGATGGATTTTAACTAATTGCAAACCATTCTTCAAACATTGTTTTAGATTTCTGTAATGTAGAACATAATTCGTTTTCCTATTTAAATTGGGAATTAATTTTTTTTCTTTGGAATTCCCTAAACAAATATTTTCAGGACAGAATGGTAAATCCGAATGAGAGTCATGCAATTCGTGTGGGTATTCTAGATCGACTTCTAAAATGAACCCATGTTCAGCATCATCAGAAACATTAAAATCAGTATCTACATTCACCCATTCAAATTTACCTGTAGGGAGGCATTGAGACATAGCCCCACCCATAAAGATTATTTGTATCCAAGTACATAAGAAATGAAGAAGGAATATTTTGATCATATTCTGGCATAAATTTATTATTAGCTTTTGCATGTCTTTTACTACATTGCGATATGCCACCTCGAATATTTTTAGTTATGAAAGCAATTTTATCAATGTCGGTTAAGAGCTCTAGATTTATTTTTGTAGTTTTTAACATCGCATCCCAACTTAATCCTGGAGCAGTATAATAATGAGCTGGGTCTAATCCATATGTCCTAAGGCATACATTTCTAAAATTTTCAAATACATCAGTAACTAACAAAACATCTGTTTTTAAATATAAATCAGAATAATCCCCCATATTTTGACAATGAAAATGAGTCCAAACATCTTTCGCATGTTCATAATCGTCTTCTGATATGTTGCAATCAGTCAAAGAACTGTAGAATTTATCTTGAGAGGGAAGAGAAGTTAATTTTAACGTTTCATATGATGTCATGTGCTCATAGGGATAGATACCCTTTCGTATTAATCGTTTAAAATCCTCTTCACATGGAAAACTCAATTTTAATTCACGAAATTGTTCAGCTGTCAAGGTTTTGGCTAATTTTTCAAGACTGCAACTCATAAATTTTAGTGAATCAACAAACTTCAATTTCATTGTGCGATTATTCACTTGCAAAGATTTAGAACAGGAAATATATTTCTCTTTGTTCTCTGGTATCAGTTCAATGTCCCCTTCCTCAAATCCAAGCCCATGTACTATAAAATGACTATCATAGTTGCTCAAATTATGAAAAAATACAGGTACAAAATTAGGTGCCCTGTATTTTTCAGAACAAAATTGATGTGCTACTCCTTCATAAAAACCTGTATGATGATTATAAGAAATAGAAGAATCACCATTTAATTTTTTATCGCAAATGTAACATGTACTACTCTGAGCAATGTTTAAATTATTTGCATCAGATAAAGGCAAAGGGGTTTTGCCAAAAGTATTACTCCTACAAATGTTATCTAAATCTTTTTTAATGTATTTCATAAATGTCTGTGCACAATCTTTACCTTTGTATGTTCTATACATTGACAACTTATCATCATAAGAACACTTAATGTAGTATCCAAAACTATATACCTCGTGTTTTTGTATATTTGTTGTAGAGGATGTACTAGGATTATTGAAACATGATGGAATTGGGTTTAAAAAAGCCTCAAAATCGGCATAAACAACAAAAGGCACCCTTAATTTACGTTCATAATTATTGAAGCTAAGTTGGTTTGATGGGACATTTTCATTGAACCAGTTTTTCTTTTTATCCTGTTCTGAAGGTAAATTCGTTCAAACATGGAAACAGTCGTTTCTTTGATGATTCATTAAATTTTCATGTAATGTAAAGCTTGTTAGGCAACCATCACAAATATGTGTAGCATGTTGTGTATTGGATAACTGTTTAGATACTAATCTACTTAGTCGGTCCTTAAGTTCTGTCACAAAGGTTTAGTCAAATAAAACTAACTTCTGTTTATTTTTTAATTTCAAAATGTATAAAAAATAAAAGCTTAATGAATGTAAATTTTTAGGGAGTAATAATCATTCCACATAGTCGCCGCAATTTCCCATACTATCTTCTAACAGTCACGGCCGGCGACGATTAAAACACGCACGAGTTTTCTGAAAATTTCACTTTTTGAAAACGCTTTAAAGGTTAGTTTTTGTTAACTAAGAAACTTTTTTGTTTAATATTATGAAGTCTCTCATAACTGTGTATGTTGAGAGACCAGCATTATTTTCTTAACGACACTCAAAAACCAGCTTATGAAGCTCGAAGTCTGGTGTGTTTTCGTATTGCTGCCAATTGATGTAAAATCGTAAGGTCGATTCAATGAGACATGAAGATTTACCGTTGTATAAGCGGATCTTTAGTTGCTTGGAATACATTTGTATCAGAATTTAAAGATAAAAGTCTGGTCAATTTCGCAATTTTCGATTCAATAAGAGGACTCTTACAAAAGTTGTAGCCGTTATCAGTATCGTGGTCGTGCGTGATTTGAACCATGCTTTCCTGCCCCGAATGGAATGCTCAAAGCTCGTTCATCAAATTATTGCAATAGTAAAGAATACAAATTACGCTTCTTTTTATTCTAGATAAAATGAGGTTTTTATTGATGTGCTACAGGTTTATGAAACTCTTTTATTTATTTTTTAAATTGTAGTAAATCTCAGTGACAGAACTTATGAACCGACCTAGTAGATAAATTTTTGGTCAAGCAACAATGTGCTTTACTACCTTTGGTTATATATAATAAGTTTAAGTGGGTAGCTTTTTTACATTTAGTTAAGTGAAATGGCCCTATCACATCATGTTTTTTACAAATTTGTGAATTGTACTCGAGTCCAAAAATATTAATGCTTATATCATTCATTTTTTCAAATTTATGAACATCCCCTAATTTAAATGGGAAAGTCAAATTTTCGAAGTTTAGTTTATGTTTATGCGCTTTATATGAATTCCATGTATTTGAATGATGGTTTGTAGGTGGGTATAACCCTGACAATACAGCCCATCTAAAACATTCATGATCATTGTTTTTTACATTAATAACTGCCTTTTTATTCATTATATCTCTAGGCAATTTTATATAGGAAGAACCATGTAATGGGTTAAATTTATTTACATTCACATCTAGATAGTTGAATTTTACTAAGCTCTATCCACTATCTTTCCTCTCAAAGTTAGATAATCTTGTTAAAATTTCGTTAACTATAGTTATAAAAATATCATTTTTGTCGCTGCTAAGATTCACCACATTGTTACTAAATTGAAAGTCAAACGTATTATTTAGCTGTTTGGTATCTTGAGTAAAATCTGCATTAAGAATGAAATTTACTTTTAAAGCACAATGATCAGTAAGTGATCGATCCAATAATGTAAAGATTTTTTCTTTATTTTTTTGTAAAATTGTTTCGGGGGTAAATGGGTTGCGAATATTTTCATTAAGCAATATTCTATAAGTAGCCACCCTATTCCTAAATGCGTTTTCAATTAACTGTACATTAACCCATTGAATATCAGACCTTAAGACATTATTTTTATGGATATTACTATTCAAATGGTTGGTGAAATATCTTTTGGATACAAACTTACTACACACAGAAAATTCAACATAATCATTATTTTTTGTACTCACATTCTCATCTAAGATTGGTTCGGATGATGTTGATACTGTATCGCGACTAGTTGAAGGGCGGTTTTTCTTTGCCAGCACTTCTTCTGACTTCGAAACTGCAGCTGTCCTCTTTACTCCACCCCCGACTTGGGAAGATCTATAAAAATAAGAAAACATGAAATTAAACATAATGTACGACTTAATAACAAATACAAAGTTTTTAATTAATTGGATGGGATATTATACTAACTCAAATCTTGTCTACATTGTTGGCAGTATGCTTGCATTGTTAAAACTCCATCAATCACATCTGAGCACGAACTATTTTGTTTGCCTTTAATATGACCATCACATGGTGTAAAATATGGTCTTACATCAGAATCTTCTAATAGTGTGGTGGGTAATTGGTTTGATATAAACCACAGTCGTATACTTCTATGAAAATTAGTTATAATAAACTGTTTACTTAAACACTCAATTTGATCACGAACTAAATGGATTATGATGAACACCATGATGGAATAAACCGACACCTTAGTAACTCAAACACAGTAACGCAAACAATGAATAATTTCAACATCGAATACCTCACTTATATAGGAGCGCCCCAGCTAACTGCTTCCATAACAATAGGATCAAGTTACTACAAGTCAGAAACCCATCCTTTGTCAGGTAAGTACTGGTCAAGCGCTTTTACACAGGTTACAACAGGAATATTAAGAATTAAAAATATAACTTACGCATCACGATGAAGTTGGCTTATGAATTCCCCGATGTCAAGTAATTCTTGATCTTCTTCAAGCTCTTCACAGAGTCTGATGAGTTGGGCATCGTAGATGGCACAGTTCAAACTATCCATTTTGTTTAATCTACACAAACACTTTTTATCACTGCATCTTATAGTAAATAAAGTATTTCGCACAATTTAATTTTACAATGAAAAGAAAGAAAAGAAAGAAAAGAAAAATACATTTATTCACTACACACACAAGACACAGAAAAATAGTGAAAACAGAAAACAGCAATAAACAAGTAGCGGGTGTGTCTTCGCGGCAGTGAATCGGACACTGGCTCAGCATAATGCTGAGGTGTTAAACACCTGCAGCGCTGATTTTCAGCCAGCTCCGAGTGTGACAGACGGACGGTACGCTAAACGAATAAAGTGTAATTTAAAAATAAATAATTATATAGGTACTATTTAACAAATACTTATAGTTAGTGGCGAAATAAATACAAAAAATACATGCCAAACCTTACATAAACGTATTTAAAGTAGAAAAACGAGTACGTACTTAGCCAGTATACAGCATCGACAATTTGGCACAATTAACTAAAACAAAAGAAAACTAAACTCTAATTTACAAAGTGCTGGTTGGGAAATTAGGATTTTTGGAGCGTCAACAAATAACCTTTAAGCTTACGCTTAAAGGTGTACTTGCTAGGCGCTCCTTGGATGGGAGGGGGGAGATCATTCCAGCACTTGGACGCCGCAAACTTGAAACTACCCCGAAACGCCGCGGTTCGGTGCAGCGGCACAATCGCCCTAGCTTTAAATCTGCGTACATTACTGGACCACTGGATCTTTTGAAAGAGGTACGACGGGGTCATGTGTTGCACCACACCGAACATAAGGGTCGCCAGGTGCATGCGCCTCCGCGCAGCCATGTTTATCAAGTTAGCGGCGTTCAAATACGGAGTGATGTGGGAGCGGGGAGGGACTCTGAAACAAAAACGAGCACACGCGTTCTGTACTCGTTGTATTAGCCTCTTAGACCGACCAAGTATACGACCATCATAAACGACATCGCAATAGTTTAATCTAGATAATATAAGTGATTCACACAGGTGGACACGCATATCAACACTGAGGTAATCACGAATATTATAAAGAACCTTAAGGCGGTAAAAGCAATTACTCACGACTTTAGCTACGTGGCTCTCAAAGCGCAGCTCGCTGTCCATGAGCAGGCCAAGGTTACTTGCTTCCACCACCCTTTCTATCGGTTCGCCCATGATAGTAATATCCCCGGCCGCCAGGCTATCTAAAGTTCTACGGGTTTGACGCTTCGATCCAAATACCAAATATTTGGACTTTTTGGGATTGAGGACAAGGCAATTTCTCTCCGACCAAGAAGCAACACTATCGAGGTCAGCATTTATGTTCTCTACGGCGTTGACTGTATCTGAGAACGTACTAGAAGTGTAAAGTTGCAAGTCATCGGCGTAGAGATGGTACTTACTACTCCTTATACTGGTAACAATGTCAGCACTGTACAATATAAAGAGTAGAGGACCCAGGATCGAACCCTGCGGCACTCCCCTAGTCACAGGACTAAGAGAGGACAGCAAAGCTCCTCCCGACGCTTTCCGAAGCTTGACCGTCTGCGCACGACCGGACAGGTAACTGTCAAACCATCTAAGCGCAGCTACGTCAAACCCGTAAAAGGACATCTTAGATAATAGCAAGGGCAAACTAATGCAATCGAACGCCCTAGAGAAATCTAAAAGAACTAAAATAGTACTTTTACCAGCATCCCGAGCCTGTAAGATGTTATCGACTACATCGAGCAACGCAGTAGCAGTCGACCGACCCTTACGAAAACCCGACTGTAGTTCAGGTAGGATGCTGTTATTCTCTAGGTATCTCGACAGTTGATCACAGATTACCCTTTCTATTATCTTAGATGCGCAGGGAAGGATACTAATAGGACGGAGGTCAGACAGGTTCACTGGGTTCGGTATCTTAGGTAAAGGGGTCACTTGAGCGATTTTCCAGTCAGTCGGGAAAGTCATTGTTAAAATACTGGTGTTAATTATGTGTGTCAGGATGTCAGCGGTCCTCGAAAGAGTCAAATGCAACATGTCAATAGAAATCGAGTCAAGTCCTTTTGCAGTCGTTTTAATGGAGGTTATAATTTTACTGACAGCTATCGAAGTCGTGGGCATAAGAGTAAAAGTCGTGTCTCCGTGTCTACTGAATTCATAAAATGTCAAGTCGGATATAGTGACCTCTGGTTTCCCAGGTGTATTGAGGAAATGACAGTTTATTAAGTCAGGGTCGTCGAAATGCGTCGGTAGGTCGGGTTGCGAGTGTGGGTCGGGTATAACGGTACGCTTCAAGTCTTTCCACAGCGTCTTTGTGTCAGTGGCGTTGTTAATACGGTGATCGAAGAAGGCTCGCCTCTCGTTGTGGATAGCTTCAACGACAAGGTGCTTCAAGTCGAGGTAGTATTGTTTATGTGCGTCAGACTTCGTTTGCTTGTACTTGCTATGAGCTGCGTTTCTAAGACGCATCATAAGCCTCACGTTACCCGTCAGCCAAGGTTTGGGAGCCTCCTTCACCACGATCGTCTTCTCAGGTGCATGTCTGTCGAAAAGTCCAAGTAAAAGGTCATTAAAGCGCCGCACCATGTCGTTAACATCGTCAAGGTTGAGTATTTGGTCCCAGTCAATTGTGTCTAGGTCTTGGTAGAAGTCACAAAAGGTAATATCTTTTAGAGGTCGGTACGTAATGGTCGTCGGCGTCGGCTTCCGTTTTTTAATGTCAAGCTCAGTGGTGACGAAAGCATGTGCCCCGAGGTCCGGGATATGCTTCACGTCCACAGTCACAACGCGAGCGTCAGTGCACACAAGGTCTATCATCGTTTCACTGTGGCTCGTGAAGTGAGTCGGGTCGCGTACGTGTTGAGTCAGGTTAACAGTCTCCAAAAATTGTGTCAAACATTTAAATTTAAAGTCATTTCGGTCGTAGCAATTTATATTAAAGTCTCCAACTAAAATCAATCGGTCGTAGTGATTAAACGAAGTTATCGAGTCAGTCAGTGCATCAAAAAACGTGTCAACATTGAGCCATGGAGGGCGGTATGCCGTGCCTACAATTAAGTGTTTGCAGTTAATTGTTACTTTAAGCCACATTTGTTCGACGAGTGCGGCAGGCGGGTGCGGCTGGGAGCGGGCGCTGAGGCCCCGGCGCAAGTACATCCCGACTCCGCCGCCTCTCGTGCGAACCCCGGCCGGGCGCGGCACATGTCTCAGTCGGTAGCCGGGCACAGCGGGCGCGCGCGCGTCCTCCCCGGGCCGCAGCCAAGTCTCGTTGATCACAACAATGTCTGCGTCAGTCTCAGTAATAGTCCCAATCAACTCGTCGTGCCCCGTACCGAGGGAACCAGCATTAAATAAACTAACTTTAAAATTGTTACAATGGAACATTACAAGATTTAAGCAATATGCTTAAACAACGATAACAAATGGATGGCTGTATACAAGTAAGTAAAGTGAAATTACTCGAAAAGAAAAAGTGATATAATACCTTATAGAGTGAAGTGATAGTTACATACATAGTTAAGTTTATAAATATTATATTGTTCCAGAATGAATGCAAGACGTGGATGATAGGTCGATTCACTCCCGCGACGACACACCAAAAACAACACAATACAAACGAGAAGGCCACAACAATAAGGCAAGTTTTACAACTATTACAACTAACAAATATTACTATTAACGCAGAACAAGGCAAAACAAACAATAAACACTCCTTATATCGTTTTAGGACTCCACAACATAGAAACAGGGAAACACAAACAACTAAGTGATTTTTTGGACCGCTACGACGGGCCCAAAAATATCCAGATCGGACAGGCGACGTAAACGGTGGCTCGGCTTGCCATCGGCCTGCCGCGTGAAAATCTTGCCGTCGCGAGTCCAAACGTACCGCCAGCCGGCGGCGCGCGCGGCCTCGCGGGCTCGCTGGAATAGCTGCCGGTTTTCAGCAGTGAGCCGCTCGTTGACGTAGAACCGCTGCGGTGCGGCGGCCAGGCCCAGGTCCGCCGTGGTGGCGCCGCGGCGCACGCGCGCGCCCTGCAGCAGCTCGTCGCGCACGGCGCGCCGCGCCAGGCGCAGCACGAGCGGCCGCGGCCGACCCACCTCGCGCACCCGACCAGCCCGGTGCACGGAAACCACGTCACGCGCGTCCAGCTCCACTCCAACCACCGAGCAGATCCGCTTGACCAGGCTTGCAGAGCTCTCACCAGGCTCCTCCGGGACGTTAGAGATCTGCACGTCATTGGCGAGAAGCTCCTGGTCCCGATCGCGCAGCTCCATCTGGAGGGTCGCGATGGCTTCCTCCATGGCCTTGTGCGCCACCGACACGGTGCCATTCGCGACTTGTCGCTCTAAATCGTCGACGCGCCCGTCCAATGCCTCGAGCCTCCCGGTGAACACCGTCAGGCTCGCCCTCATGTCGAAGAACTCCTGCCGAAACTCCCGGAATTCCTGCCGGACGACCTGCAGCTCCTCTCGAAATAACCGGATCTCGCGACCCAGTGCCGACTGTCCCTCCTCCGCTTCGCCGCCGGGCGAGGGCGCAGGCGAGGTCCGCGCGCCCACGCGCGCTGGTTTCGCGGCTGCCGCAACTGCGGCGGGCTTCGCGGCGGGCTTCGCGGCGGGTTCCGCGGGTGCCGTGACTGGGGCGGGCTTCGCGGCGGGCTTTGCGGCGGCGGACAGGGCAGGGGCGGTCTCGGTAAGGAGACCCTTGACCGGCGTTTCGGCCCGGTTGTCTGTCGGCTGGGACCTTTTGCACGTCGGGCACTTCCAATCTCGAGGAACCGCCGCCGTAGAAACTCCCACACATGCCAGATGGTACTGACAGCTGCATTTGTAGCATACGGCACCATCATTACGCGTCATGTATTTTGCACAGGCCGAGCACTTAAACATTGTTATTGTTTTTTTTATGCTAACGAGGGTAGTTTTCGTCACTGCAGTGTCTATTTTCAGCAATACGATTAATATAACGCCACCAATTAACACGCGCACAATAAATGTTTGGATTTAGACTGTAATAAACAATAATAAATCACTACTGCCACTAAAAAGTTGATTGTTTTATTTATTTTAACGTTAAAATCGCAGTCCAGTGTTGGTCGTATAACGTACCGTCATCTACCGCCGAAAAGATAATTGTTTAGACTGGAAAAGGTCTTGAATTCTTAAAAGGTAAGGTTTTTACATGTAATACAATAACAAGCTTTTGTTTAACCTACACAAACACTTTTTATCACTATTGTTTCTTATTGTCAATAAAATATTTCATACAACTGTCTTTAGAAGCTACTTGCTTTGTGATGTTAAATATAACATCACGTGTAGTTTGGAGCTGAGTGTCTTCTTCAGAAGGCGCGTAGAATTTTAATCTCACATCTGCGTGTTTCCAGTGCTCAGTGGGTGGAATGTTTTAATTTTTTTGCAAATCATATATCTCGATTTTAATCAAGTGAGAAGCGTATGCCCCGTCGTCTTGTCCGGTTGATATATAGCCCACCCCGTCAGGAGAACTTTGACTGACATTGGAAGAGCGCTTCAATACTTTAGTTTTCTTCTTGGGACGTTCAAAAAAGCTGTCGATGTTATTTACTGAACGCTTTTTTGCCATGGCCTGCTTAACTTTAAAACCAGGCGTGCCTTCTTCGTCGGTTGATTCATCTTTATTTTCCGGGTAGTAATAGTTCTTGAAAGTATTTTCAGAGAACTGAAACAATATCAAACAATAAATTACACAACTGCTTAACAAAAACACGGTGCACAAATGCTAAAAAAACACACAATTCAGTTAAAATATTTGTACATACTCACATCCATTATTAGGCCTTTTTATAAACACTTCACTGCACGACACAAGACTATTATGTCTATATACTGCTTTAAGTACAGGGAGCTCCGGTAACGAAGACTGTTGCGTGGCTAATAGTTGTTCAGACACAATACCCCACCGCTTTTATACGCTTCGTAAGTTAAGCGTCTTCCTAAAAACACGTTTGAACTTGTAGTTCATCTAACACAGACGCCCGATTTATTCAACAACACCCAAAATAATAAAACGCACAAGTAACAATCGCATCCGTTGTGACCATAAAACATAATAGGCGGCTACCAATAAAACAATTAAACCGTTATAACAATGCACTCCGGTACACGAAACTTGTCGATACAGGCTTTTTTGATTGAAATACGTACTCCATAGCGCTTTGAATCAAGTCAGAACCAGTTTACATGCTTCGTTTTAGTTTTACATACTAGTGTGTTACAATAAAATTAAAATGTATGTGGAGATGAACCCCATATACGTACTAGATAGATAATGTTATAGCCAATGTTAGCCGCAGATACATGCTCGTAGATACATACCCGTACGTAGGTTAGATTGCATTTAACCACTATATTTTTAATAAGCTAAGTGTGGGTCATTCATTTAGAAATACCTATATGCAATATATGGTTTTGATAGTTGTTTAGAATAGGCTCTAAGTAACAACGACTTAAGATAATACCTACTACGAATACTACGATTAGCTAGATTTACTAACATTAACTTAGGTAAATTCAATTAAGTGAAAATTAGGACTTAAGCTAGATTTAAATCAGTTCTTAGCTTAGGTTAAGCTCATGTAAAGTTAGGTGATCCTTAATAACAGCCGACCATGGGGTGTTAAAATTTAAAACCACTCGTAACTTCTTTGTTGGTTGATTCATCTTTATTTTCTTGAAAGTATTAAAAACAGTAAGTATTTTAAGTTAGATTAGGTTGTATAATGTTAGGTTAACTTCAGTAAGGTAGGTTAGGTTAGGATAGAACTGTAACCCTTAAAAAACAGTAGGTATTTTAAGCTAGGACAGGTTTCACGGTTTTAGGTTAACTTCAACAAGGTAGGTTAGGTTAGGTTAAAACTATGATCCTTAAAAACAGTATGTTAAGAAAACCACTATGGTAACTTAATTAAATGATATGAGAAAAACATAGATAACATTAAAAATCACATTACAACAGTTAATAGCGCAATCAGGTAATATGTAAAAAAAGGTATGAACGCGTGCGATGCAAGACAATGGTGTTGGGCGCCCCGAGAACAAAGGGGTTGGCGCACGCGCAAACAATAGGCAACGTCCATGGGACAAAAAGGGTACCCAGGTAGTTGATAACCTTTTGTATTGAGTACATGGACTATTGCAAGCTATGGGAAGGAGTGATCTGGGAGTCTCGGGACCCTTCCCAAACGCTCTAAATGGGGGGATAAACACCGAAAAAATATTTTTTTTTTTTTTTTTAGGAGCGAAACCCCACCCCTCGCTCGTCAGAGCACCATTTTTTTCGGCCGAGTAGAGGCGGGGCCAGAACCGGCGAATCCCTACTACTACTCATGGCACTTATTATCGCTTCGCGGCAAATGTCGAGTGTAGGCACTTGGGCCGTCAACGCGGCCGACTGTGAAATATGAACAGTTAACTAAACAAACCTTACAAATGTAAACCCTTTTATGAACCTAATGAATCGAGCTATTTATTTGTTTAGTTTAGTATGGTTTAGTTAACACAAGGTTACATTTCTAAGAACTTTGGTCATTCTTTGTGTACAAGTTACCGAGCGAATAATTACAACTGAGAACGAGTTCTTACTGTATCTGTCCGTTAGCCTGCGCCTTTAGTTTTGCTCCTAGTTCCTACCCATTGGTAACAGTCGTGACCCAGAAAGTACCCGTGTGCCTTAGTATGGCATTCGGGGCGTGACTGGCAAAGTACTGTGTAAAGCCTGGCCTTCAGTTTTGTTCCTACCTATGGGTAACAGTCGTGACCCAGAAAGTACCCGTGTGACTTAGTATGGCATTCGGGGCGTGACTGGCAAAGTACTGTGTAAAGCCTGAGGACAAACTGTGGCATGTTTACCATGTAAGCCCGAATGCAGAGGCATAGAGTTTTGGTTGGTGTTATGGGAAGTGAGCTTAATGAGGTTTTTAAGTTTTTGTGGCTTATGGTTACGTTCAGTGAGTAAGTGATCGTTGTCAGGTTGTATTATTATCTTATCTCAACAATATTAAAAAAAAAAAAGAATCTAGTCTGATTAGCATTTGATCGAGTCAATAATTTAATAAAAACCTTTAGTTTCCTGCTATCATATCTGATATTTAGATGTTCATTCTTGGTTTCTGGTGCGTAGGTTACGATGACGAGGAGAATGAAGTAAACCCACAACCGAGCACCTCGTCGGCAACAGCCAGAAATGACGACCCGGAGGCTGCTCCCGCTGAAGAAGCTTCAATGGCTGCTGAAGCCTGCGAGGACGCTGGCTCGTCAGGAGAGGCCGTGTTAGCTGCATCAGCGTCCCCTACCTATACACCCCGGCCAGCACAGACTACGTCACCGAGCCTATACAAGACGTCGCCCAGTTTGTCCAGGGGACCATTCCCATTCCCGGCGGCGCGCGTACTTTAATCAAATCCCTCACTGCTCGCTAATTTGCAACGAACTTAATTAAATTTGTCATTTTAGTATTTCTTTTTATTGAAATTGTAAAAAAATATTATCCAAATAGTAGACGACTCATTAGTTATATTATTTCCTAGTTCCTTAATACAATATAGAATAAAACCTTTTTTTAAGAGTTGAAGTGTAACACCCGAAACGGTGGAATGACCCATAAAAAACTCTATAGGGTCTTCTCGTCTTTTGAAATTATTTTAATTTTTTTAATTAAAAAAAAACTCTTAACATTAAATGAGACAGTTTATATTTCATACAAGTCACCAATTAAGAGACTGAAATAATTAATTAAAAAAAATATTTAAACAATACAAATTTTGAAATTTTCGAAACATATTTTTTTCTTATAAATATTTAAATGAAAGCTTATCCCTTAAAAAAATAATTTATTAAAAAAAAAAATATTTTAAATAAATATACTTTTTTAACTTGATATATTTAAAAATGATTAACATTTCATTTCATTTCATTATTAAAAAAAATTTTGCTACAATAAATTTGTTAATAAATTAACGCTTTTATTTCGAGAAAATTTTAATTTAAATCATTTATTTATAAACTCTGATACACAAGATACAATAAATAAAATTTACTTAAAAAAAAAATCCCCTAATTTCTTAATTCTTCCACAATACTTATTAACTATATATATATATATATATATATATATATGTATAGTAATTTTCTTTGTTTATAATAATTTTTCCCCCAATATTCAAATTAAGTAGATACACAAGATACAATGAATAAAATTAACTTTAAAAATTTTTTTTTTCACCTAATTTCTTAATTCTTCCACAATACTTATAAACTATATATAAAAAAAAATTCACCTAATTTCTTAATTCTTCCACAATACTTATAAACTATACAGGGTGTAAGCGACGGCTCACCGAAAACTGAAACTATAGTTTCAGACCATTATACTAAACTGAAATGCACTGGAATTTTTTTCCGGAAACGTAAGGTTAAAAAGTTCTATTTTCCTAACAAAACTCGCCGCGCAATGTATGAAGAATCAACACAGTAATGGTGCCGTTAATCGTAGTACGATGTATCAAAGTATCAATGAGGGAGGGGGCGTGGCCTCATCGCCGGCGCCGGTCGTCAACCCGCGCGGCGGTCACGTGTCTCGCGCGCCGCGCGTCATACCTACATAGGTAACGTACAAAAAACTCCATGTTTTTAAGGTTTTGGTACCTAGTTTATAAATTATCAATGCTTTAGTTTTTTTTTATGAATATACTTAATATTTTCTTTTTGAGTTGTTAGGTGATAAGAGGTAGGTAATCGGCATGTTGATGCGTCATAACTTTGGTGTTTAACATGCCCGTGGTGATGTAACTACTGAACCAAGGTAGGTACTTCGTGTTAAAACTTAACAGTAGCGATGCATCCGATACCGATACCGATACCGATATATCGGCGATACTTTGGGTTAGCCGATATATTGGTATCGACGATATTTTTATGACCGATTCAACGATACTTTTTAATTTAAAAATGTAGTGTAAACGAGCGTTTTGTCTCGTCTATTTCGTTGCAAACGAGGCATGAACTATGCTCGGGGAAACCCCGCGCTTGTGAGTGTCTTGTCTCTCCCGCCCGCTTTGGCCTCGCGTCTATTTCGTTGCATACGAGGCACGAACTATGTTCGGGGAAACCCCGTTTCTTGTTTCTCCTGCCCGCTTTGGCCTCGCACTCTCATATCAGTAATATTTCGCTGGGTTGACCGTTGTCGCGCTTAGAATTTGTCATACATTCGTGTTGTTTGAGTGAAATAAAATAATTAGCAGTCATGTCAACTTCAAAACACAAAAGTGCGATATGGAATCATTTTGAAATTTCGACAATTGATAATTCCAAAGCAATATGTTTGTATTGTAAAGAAAAAGTGTCCCGTGGCATCAATTCTAAAAGTTATAACACATCAAACTTGTGGATCCACGTGAAGAGGCACCATCCAAGTGAATTAAACACCGCCTCAACGTCGAACACAACTATCCAGAAAACAAAGTGTGACGACGACAACGGCCCACAACCTAAGAAACAAGCAACTCTGCAGGAAACAATTAGTAAGAAAACACTTTATAGTGACGACGATGTTCGGGCAAAAGAGATAACTCGCACTATTGCAGAGAAAATATGTGTAGATATGGAGCCGTTTGATCTAGTGAACAAAATATGAAAATAGGTTTCCAAAGATTATTAAAAAAGCTAAGCCCAAATTATAAAATTGTTTTGCGGTTCCATATTACTGAAAAAGTCATACCAGAAATTTATGTGCGAGTTAAAGCTAAAGTACTAGAACTGTTAAAAGAGCTGCCGCATATTGTGACAAGTGATTCTTCTTCGCAATCTAATGATTTTCTTAGCTTGACAGCTCACGGAATAAATGCAAATTTTGAATACAAAAATTATTGCCTTGAGGTTATGCCATTCGTTGGAGCTCAGCATTCAGGTATCAACATATCAAGTAATCTTAACACGGTTTTTCAAGATTGGGGCATACAAGACAGAATTCGAGCTGTAGTTACCGACAACGCTCCAAATATGAGTGTCGCTATTAGAGAGATTCAAAAAACTTACGATGTTTTACCTGTCAAATGTTTGGCTCACTCATTGCAACTGGTAATCAAAGCCAGCCTCTTTAAAGATGATAAGGTGAATGAAATGATTACGAAAGCAAGGTCTGTCATTGGACATTTTAGTCATTCCACAAGCAGCAGTAAGATTTTAAAAGAAATGCAGGATGCACATAATATTCCCAATATTGTCCTTATTCAGGACATAACTACACGCTGGGACGAAGGAACATATTGCTTAGCCACAATACTTGATCCTCGTTACAAAGCACGAATATTTCAATTACAGTCCACTATTAATACGGCAAAAAAGCGTCTTGTTGAGTTACTTGATCTTAATATAGCACTGCATTCCGAAACTATTTCAGGCACGGTCACATCTACACCTAGTACTGCAACTGTAAGTTCTGAGATGCCTACGAGTGGCGGGCTTTGGAGCGTTTGTGAAGATATTATTAAAGAGTCCGAGGAAGATGAGCCCCTGTCTAATCTGAGCTGTAATTCTCTCAAAGAAGAAATCGAGAGATACCTAAGGTCTCCTAATATATCGAGAGATGCAGATCCATTCGTTTTCTGGCGCAATGACGTTACATACCCAAACTTAAAAAAAATTGCGCAGAAGTACTTTCGTTTCCAAATGAGTTCTGTCGCATCTGAGAGACTATTTTCCAGCGCAGGTCTTATTCAAACAGACTTGCGAAATCGCCTTTCTCCGAAAAATTTAAGATTACTTTGTTTTTTAAACAAAAATCTTATCAATGTTAATTTTAATTACTAAACTTTTTAATTATCTAATATTAACCTATGTATCTACTTCTTATATTAATAAAAAGAAATCTGTCTTGTGATTTATTTATTATACCTTCATTTTTGAATTCACAAAAAGCGTATCGGTATCGGTATCGGTATCGCCGATATTTTTATAAGAGTATCGGTATCGGTATCGTATCGGCGAAAAGGCGTATCGATGCATCCCTACTTAACAGCTACATAAGTACCTATGCTATGACCTTATGACGGTAACCAAAAAGTTAATAAGTAACACCTAACTAAAATAAAACAAAAACCGGTCAAGTGCGAGTCGGACTCGCGCACCGAGGGTTCCGTATTGAAGATTATATGCTTGGTAACTGCAAAAGAAAATACTCATTTTGTTATAAGCTTTATTTTCCAGGCAATAAGGTCGATTTTGACTAGCCTAAATTTTAATACAGATTTTCTTAGTTTTTTTGTTATTTCTCAAAAAGTGTAAATAATGAACACTTTATTTTATTTTTCCCAGAAAATATAAGTAATTATCTATACGTCAGGATTTTTTTCAGAATTTTTGATTAATAAACTTCGGAGATAAGGGGGGGGGGAACGGTCATTTTTTATACATTTTTGGCTATAAATTAAAAAGTACATCACAGAAAATTTTCAAAAAAATAGTTTTGAAATGTGCAGATTAAGACCTTTCATATGAAACCCCATTTGTTATAATCGAACCACTTTCATTTTTGAACCCCCCATTCTAGACCCCTTTTCAATTATTAAGAAAATTAATCTCATATTTTTTTTACTACAAATAGATGCGGGCAAGCAAGTTGTACAACTATGCCAAATTTCAAGTTGATAGCATTTGTAGTTGCTGAGAAAACCTGCTGTGACATACAGACAGACAGACAGACAGACAACGAAGTCTCACCATAAGGGTTCCTTTTGTACCATTTTGGTACGGAACCCTAAAAAAGAGTTTGACGTTTACAATCTTACCTATGTGGCAACCACTAACCATTATCCAAGCTCTGTTTGACAAGCTAAGAGTTATTGGCAAAAAAAATACTTTTAATAGGTAAGTATGCCTAGGTACAGTCAAAGAAATTGTTTTCTTAGACCACTTTGGACTATGTCAAAGTGACACTGTAAATAAAATCATAAGAAGTCTCTTACGTTTTGATTGATTACGTCACTTTAAATACATAGTCCAAAGTGGTTTAGGAATCAATTCCCTTGACTGTACCTAGGTACTTACCTATTACCCAGGTGATTACCGTCTGTCAACTTCTTTAACGTATTTAGTACCTACCTAACTAAGTGCCCTACGGTTGCATGTAGTCAAAAAGCAGAACGTACCAATTTAAGTTACTGGCCGGTGTTCTTGTAAGTAGATGCGTAGAATCAAGTTGCTTTTATTGTAAGTTCCACAAAAATTACCTACTTACTTAAATCAAAGATAATTCAGCGAGTTAGCACAGAGCACAAGACTGAATGAACCACACGCACACACAGACGCACTAACACACGCGAAAGAACAGAATCACAAACAAACACTCGCAAAGGAGATCAGTACGAAATAAAACATTTAAGGTTTGAAACCATTGATTTAATATATACAAGATACACAATCCGCTACAAAAATGTTGTTATAAACTGTCCCAAATGACATTGACAGCTGTATTCAGATACATGCTAACATCGCTATTTTTTACCTTAAACATTCATGCAAAAAAGAACTCAATACACTCGTCAAGTATAGACGTCAAGTGTCAAATCTGCAAACTAACGTTTCAAAGTATTTGCAACTTTTTAGTGAAACAGCCATTATCACAATATTTACGACAAAAGTGAACATCGGACGAATGGAGTCGCAATTCTCATTTTTATATTGTATTAATTATATCGAAATGACAAATTAAAAAAAAACGCTTATGAGATGTTTTATAAATGTTATTGTATTACACAACTTAAGCTATATATACAACAATAATAATAAATAAATAAAGGGAAAACAAGCTATAAAAACCCGTCCCGTCGATTGTTGTTATTTCAATTTTAACAGTTTAGGTATCCTTTGTCACCCGGAATGGTGACAGGCTTCTAGCGACACACATCTAAATCGGCTCAGGCGTTAAGAAATTATGGTGGAATAAAGAATCGTACATACATACATACATACATGAACCCAGAAAATATTACACTCCTTTACTCCAAACAAAACAAGATCTTATCCTAACTAACAAAACGTAAAGTAAAACCTAATTTCCTTAACATAAGTTTAATTTATTATGTAATTGTCTTTTAGACCTACATTTACTTTGGATGCTTTCTTTTTTTGCAATGTAATGTAAACGGACGCACATCTATTAAGCAAAGATGAGAAAAAAAGTTAAGCGAAGCAACTTAGCAATACATCTCTAAAAATATATATTTTCGTTTTTGTTTTTGTCATTAGATTTGTTCATAAGAAAATCATCACCTAGAAAAAGCTTTATAAATGCGATTTCACCCAGGATATTTTAATGCACTAAGAAATAATGTAAAATTAGCAAGTTCTCTTATAAAATGAGTGGAAGTGATTACAATTATTATTATTATAAAAAAAACAATCACCAGCCTGATAAACATTATCTCATAGTTAATTTTTGCTCGCCCTTTTCTTTACATAACAAAAGGAAAGGGCTCACTTTAACTGACAGATACTTTTATTTGATGATTGTAAAGTCAAGCTTTAATAGTAGTTTGTATTTTTTGAGATTAATATAAAA
This sequence comes from Acleris cristana, assembly GCA_948252455.1. Lineage (NCBI taxonomy): Eukaryota > Metazoa > Arthropoda > Insecta > Lepidoptera > Tortricidae > Acleris > Acleris cristana. The sequence goes on along the minus strand of OX411771.1, from coordinate 21,053,520 downwards.
ACTATTGTGTGACATTTACTTACATTCAAGACAGGTATTGCAGATTTAGTCAGTCTACTAATGCCTTTCTCTGTGGTATATACGTCTGTGGTACGAAAATGGGTCAAACACTTATTTAATAAACAGATGACTTATTTGGCTTGAACAGTTGATCACGCCTATCTCGTGCTAATATTGCGACCCATTTTGCACGTCGTAGAGGATTTCGTGGAAAGCTTTAATTTAAAAATATAAGAAATATTATTACCTCTATAAACACTTTTTTGGTCATAAGTCAAAACCACAGACCAACTAGCTTAGTCAAAACAAACAAACTGGATTAATTAAATTTTTCAAAGTAATAGCTACTCCATATATTTTTGTTTCGTGATAAGTCATCATTTGTACGTACAATATAAATTACAAAAAATCATGAAAGCATTATAAGTTTAACAAGAATCTGTTTATAAATAAATAGAACTTACGTAAAATAAGACATTCCATCCTTTTTTTTAGTTTTCTTGTTATTATTTTTGCAGTTTTTCACTGCACATTTCGTCATGATTGACAACTGCCACTGTCTGTGGTCGAAACAAGACTAAAAGCAAAACTACTGCCCAAGTCGATTAGGCAGTAGTTTTGACTTGCCATTTTTTCCTGCTGATTGTGTATCTAGTATATATTAAATCAATGTTTGAAACGTATTACGTAGGTGGTAGGCAGGTACGCACACTACGCATTGACTCAATTTGTAGGTAGGTGATACTGGAGGTGCCCGCCGGTAGCCCGTCGGAACCGGTCTCCGCGGCGCCGCGCGGCCGCCCCTCGCGGCACCCGCCGGCCTCGCTGCCGGCGAACGGTCCGACTGAGGTGCTGTCCGTGTTCTAAATATTCTAATCACACGGAAAAATAAGGTTAGGTACCTACTTCAGGTTTAAAAGTATGCATTTGCCAAGTGCAAAATGTGTAAAATTTTGACCTGAAGTAGGTATCAAATCTATCCGCCGCGGTATGAATATGGGAAACGGACATTAAACAGTTCAGTTTTTAATTCGTTGACGAGTTATTAACAGCCGACCCCAAGTCCCTAGTCCCGTCGAAGCATTTTAGTGCGTGTAACCCTCGGCCAAAGAGTGAGGTACCTACTTACACTACCTAATTACGATCTTAACTCTAACTCACGTTCTGCCGTAAGGTTAGTTTACCGCGAATAATGCAATAGCGAATTGAAAAGTAGGTACCTAAGTGGTTTAAAAGAATAACATTCCAGCCCTTCGTGGGTACCTATGTACGTTCGCTACACCTAAGTACGTGCTTACTAGATTTATTCGGTTACCGGTAGATAAATAAATACTACTACTTACCTACCTACCTAGAAAAAAAGCTCAGTGGTATAAATAGGTGGTTCTCTTAACCAACTCGGTTTACAACTCGACGGACCAATCAGATAGCTACAGAGCAAATCAGATTCCAATTTTCCCTTCATAGGTACTTTTCGGGCTTGGGACCGTCAAAAACACCGATTAGTGTAGGTAATAAAAATGTAAGATAAAGGATTTAAAGTAGAAAACAGGTAAACCAACCTAATAATCACACTAATAAATTCACTTATGTTTTAAGTTACCTTGAGTAATTGTTCGAAGTGTCCTTCACTTTTTGATTCGCACAACAAAACAAGTCTTTCGTGATTACGTAGTTTAAAGCACTTAAGTAGAAAACTATCACCACACTCAAATTGAATTCTCACCATGCACTGGCACTCCCTGTTTGGGAAAATATTCGATATTGCGCCGCCGCCCCGGCGATGCGCACGCGGCGCGCCTTGCACCGAAGATACTTTTTGAACTCGTCGATTATAATCTGTGTATTAAGATTTCACAGAGAATACTGCAACGTCACTCTTTTCATCGTTGCATAGTCTATGTTACTTCCGAAACAACCGAAATAACCATTTCGATACGCTCCAGACGATCGAAAAAAAATTGAAAATAGAACTTCGTATTTCAATAGTATGTGTCCTTGTTTAAGGAGACTCGATCCGATACAAAATGGCTAATCTATGGCGTTTCGGAACGTAGCAACGTCGCGTCATCTGTCAACATCTACTTAAACATGCTCGGGCTCTACTTTGAAATCAGTAATTCGATCTTCGGATCGCCCCGTCACTCTCTTGCGAATTAATGACGCGTCGGGAGCAAAAGGGATAGCAATAGACGAAGTTCGTATTACGGATTTCAAAGTAGAGCCTCTGTATCCAGGGCATAAAAAAAAACTACTCTTTGTGATTGTAGCCAATCACAGCACAGTACTGCAAAATTACGGACGCCGGTGGTGTTATAGTACTTACGATATTTCGTTTTCTTATATAAGGTCAATGAGGGCATTTCCGTCATACTTTTTGATAAGTTCACTTTGGCTGATCATAACTAAGAGGATATTTACTTTTTAATAAACCTGATCACTGTAATAGATTGGGCATTTATTTAACTATATAAATGTACTCATATTAAATTGCTAGTACTGCTGGTTATTTAAATAAGTTTCTTTTTTTAAAACATGTTAGTTGACGGATTTTCCCGACGCTTTGGGGTTATTCCGTCAACCAAGGATTTTTCTTGTATCGTGACGTATTACAAACATATACGTCAAATGAACAAATAACGCTGAACTCTTAATCGAAACTAAACTCTAGCGAACTCAATTGAAGGTTTATTTTAGATTGTATTGCCAAATACATTTTTTTGGGGCAATTCCGGCCTATTTTTATGATCAGGAGTGGTAAACCTTTTAAAACAAATTAACAAACCCTAGGGAAAATCCGTCAACTGACATCATGTTTTTAAAATATTGGGCTACTGTTTTTGTGCTCATCAGTTGGCGCCACTGTTGAGTAAGCTCCGAAGTACAGAGTCAAAGTCATTGTTATTATGGGCGCGACAATATTTTCAATTTCAAATCACATTTAATAAGTAAATTGGACATTTTATAGCTTAAGTATTGAACGACTAATTTAGCTAAGGCCCTAAATGCTCAACAATCGAAGAGCGGGACTACCATCATACTGCTATTTTGCCTTTAAAGACCAAAATTAATCATTTATCTTTGGAACAGTGCTTAACATTCTCAAATAAAAATACAGAGTAAAAAGTCAACAATTTTAATATTGAAATCTTATAAAGATATAAGTAGACCAATTAACAGACGCTAAGACGCGTATACGTGCAGCTTTATTACCACTCGTTATTCCACTTCGAACTGCCCCTACCGCTGCTTGTAAGTCATCATAGTTATTTATTAAAAGTTAGTCAAATCAAAAAGGTTGGCAATGTATGAAATAGGGAAATTCCAGCACATGACGGTTTTGCCCGTATCACAATTGACGGATTTGTCTGCTCGATCATTTCGTTAATACCAATATTTAACCACCCATATTTTCTCACAAACAGATTATAATTGAAAATTAATAGAAATACCATCAAACATGCATATCGATCTATATAATAAACATAATTACTAAGCCGTAAACTTACATTTTCTCATCGCACCGTCACGAAACACAGCAGCACACTACACTCGTGTTCGAGTGCGCAGCGCAAGAAAACTTTGAAAGCGAGGTTTTTCCGTTCATTGGCTAGACAGGGCCATCTGTTTTTGACTGCGGGTATAAAATGTTCTCTCTGTTTTACCTATCGAGTCAGTAAGCGTGTATTGTTGTTTGCATAGCCGCAAATGTCGTTTGACGGAAATGCCCCGCTGACGGATTTGGCCACCCTGACCTTACTCGTATTTAGACTTAAATTATTAATTTTAATGAAATCGTACAAAAAGTATTGTTCACAATAGTGTCATAATTAAGCTTTTTAATCTCGTACCTTACTTAGGCCACTCAGCAAGCTTCGTGGCCTAAACACGGTACTCGACTAAAAAGCTCTCTATTATAACACGATTGTGAAAAATACTATTTTAGTTAGAAAAATACGGACACAGATTAGTTAGGAGGGATGTCTAAAGAGACTAAATACCGGCGTTATCGGGTGCGGTGCGCTCGCGTCACTGACTACTTGGACTAGTTTCTAGGCCCTATCGCCAAATTGTTAGGGTGCGAGCGGGAGGGATGTTGTTCGCAAGCTGGCAGTGGTGGCGGGGCGCATGGAATTTTCCATTACAGCCGCTAGCATCCACTAGAAATAATTGAATAACAAAAAGGTACTGTACTGTCACTATCCACTGTCCTTGACCAATTTATTAGTATTAGATGACTGTATTTGTGAGACTGTATTTAATAGGTTGGCACCCGTCTACTACCATTGAGTAAGTACATAAGTAGATAGCTCCTGGGGCCCATATCTCAAAGCGTATTAGTCTTATAATATTAGCGTTTTATCTCGTAATTGAAACTACAAATTGAGAAAACACTAATCCCCTTACTAATAAACGTTGAGTAACGGTGGTATAGCTATTCTATAATGACAGATAAGGACAAAACATTGTATAAGTAAGTAGCTATAGGTACCACCGTTACTCAACGTTTATTAGTAAGGGGGTAATATTATTAGACTAATACTTTTTGAGAAACGGGCCCCTGCAATGCTGCCGATTATCTGAGCTGTTTAGACTACCGCTGAAGGCTGCCTAATTGAGAATTCACGCGCTAAAATTAGTTTTGTTCGCTCTAACGGGACGGGGCTACGCTGCGACATTCACTCGTTCGTCCGACCGATCGCCGCTTTAAGAGAATCACACCACAGGGCTATGCCCTGTGAGTTGGATAATATCATATTTTTTTCCCTACGTACGTGTTGTTGATTCTTCGGCGTTTTAACCGCCGTAATTATTGTCTTTGCACATTATTCTAGATAAAAAAAACAACTTTCTTATTCTTTTAAATGGAATGAAAACTACTCTGCGTCTCTGGTGTTTTTCATTATTTTCGTTAATATCTTAAAGACAACAATGACAGCGGTTGAAACGCTAGAATATTTACTTGCGTATCAAACGGTTGGCCTTTTACTCTTAGTCCACCACAGCATACATACCTACCATAATACTTTTAACTTTTTTGTTGTTAATTTGTATGCTGATTTAAAATCAAAAATGGTTTTATTTCACTTATTTTATTTTTGTCCATTCAATTTTCGTCAAATTTATGAACTCAAGGTCATAACACCGTTACTCCGTTGAATTGTCGCAAATTAATATCGTTAATAAATTACACGGCGGTCACCTGGGTGGCCAGACAGGATGCTTTTCGAAAACGCTTACTAATCCTATAGGTACATTTTCAATAACTACAGAAATCATTCGTAGAATGCTTCTTATCTCGGTCCACCGGGCGGCGCATCTAAAATGAAGGCATAGGCAGAGTTTAAATAAGAGTTTTGTGCAGAAACCGGTGACCGAGTATGTCAGCACACCTGATATCGATCGATTGCTTTGTAGCTTCATGTAAAGGCCCTAATCCACAATGGCCCAACATGACGAGGCGAAGCCCCCCGCAGTAAAAAAGAAAAATCGTAACAGTTGTATTATTAGTAGGTTAGGTTAGGGTTAACTTGTGTCCCTTAGAGCGGAACTAGGCACCCTGGCGACTAAGGCTGCCTAAGAGAATAACACCCCTGAACAATTGGCGCTCGGCGATCTCCGGCCGCTCTGGCTCTAGGTGTTTCGTCACCAGTTTCACTAAATCACTGTCAGTCTTGTCATCGGAAAAACTAGGCGCGCACAAATGACACATTGATGAGTACGTACGTGGCCTCCCCCAAAGGGAGATAATTAACTTTGACAAGAGATTTTTGAACGTTTTTATTAATTTTATTCGTTGATATGTATGCCAATTACACGTAGCTTTTTAATGCGGTAAATGATTTTTTTTAAAATGATTTAACTAATCTTAAACTGATTATTATAAGTACCTACAAGTGTCATCCAGGGCCCGTATTATGGTCGCCTTTATCGCGGTGGATAAAGCTTCCGTCAATCTCGCACTTACTATTGGTCAGAACGTGACAGATGTTTTATCTACGCTTATCTACGATCTCCATTTCATTATTTAAAAAAAATATTAAACCAATAAGTAGGTATGTTTCTACTAAATGAAATCTGGACAATGACAGGTTCCTTATGTACGAAAAAAAGCCAGTAAGATGCGGACAGACAAACGGATGATCTGAATTGTCTTAGCAATAGGGCTCCGGAGCAGCAATGGTCCATTTAACTTGGTATTACCATAGTATAAATAGACAAGTAGCTCGACTCCGGCCCTTTAGGAGATTCTGATACCTATTGCCGCTCGGGCGTAAGGGTTGTCCAAACTTGTTTTAAAATTATAGTCACCTACTTGGCCCTACTTTGATCTATAATCATATTAATCATAGGGAAGGAATGTACTATATATATCATTGATTATAAGTACCTACTAATTTTTTTTGGATGTAGAATAGTGTCTATAATGTAATTTTGAAAACGAGAAAATGCGGAAAAGCATACAAAAAAAGCTACGCCATTACAAACATTCGGGACCCGGTGGGATGTGGGAGTATTAGGGTGGGGAAAAATGAACGCGGAAAAGGGTAGTCAAGGTCATAAAAAAGTCAAAAAGTGGGGGTCAAGGTCATAAATTGGTGGTCAAGGTCAAAAAGTTCTGGTCAAGGTCATAAAATGTCAAAAAAAAGGTCAAGGTCGTAAAATGACATAAAAAATTGGTCATGGTCGTAAAAAATTGCTTGTCAAGGTTATTGAAAAGTTAAAATGTAGTAAAAAAAACGCTATTTCGAAATAAAAAAATATTTTGGCCCTAATTTATCTTTCATTTATTTATTAGCCGATAGCCCTATCACAGGCTAATCTTCCAATCACGAATAATGGAAATTTAAAGGTATATTAATGAAACAAAAGCTTATAAATACTCATTTTATTGATTTAAAAATGACATTTGGATATTGTTTATACATACACTAAAGAAAGAGAGAAATGAAACAACAGAATATACTTTTTAACACTTTATTATATACACATACCTAATATACAACACAAACATAATAATTTAGGTTAATATATATATATATATATATATCTATATATACTAACCTAAATAAACCTATTATGTTTGTGTTGTATTTACATTATAGACATATTTTATACATTTAATTAATTCCTCAAATGGGTCTAAATGGTTAAATCTAACTCGTCTCCTCCATGAAAATTCGATGAGCCAATTTGTGAAATCACCTTTATAATTATCTTTGTGGAAGGCCCTTTTTAACCCTCTCCAGTGACTCTCAATCCGCTGTGTGTGTGTCCCGTCTGGTGCCACAAACCTGTTTTCAGGATCACTGTGATTCACTTTTTTGTGAATGTAACCATGTTCAGGAAGACAATCATATGCTCTCCAAAAGTCAGTGTGAATAATGCTGCCTTCCTGAACATGTTTTTTAATAAGTGGCACCAAGATTTCTGCTGAGCGAATGTTATCAGGACACACTTCCAATCGCAAATCGTCACTATTATCTTCAATCATTCCTATTACCCAGTGACCCTCTATTTGCCTTCCACGGTTATATTTCCTTTTTCCAAATTTGGACTCATCAATTTGAACTACTTTATTAAGACCTCCAATTTTCTCCTTGTCTTCCTGATTTTCTAATTCATAAATTATTATTACCTCTCTACAATAGTTGAACCAATCAGCTATGGTTTTGAATGAGACAACAGTGTCTCGATCAGTGTCAGCCGTCTCCCTTTGCACCTGCTCATATGAGTAACCACTTGTAAACATGTACATTATTTGAAATTGTAGTGGCATAGGCAGGTGCATATTTTCAAACCACGTATCTTTGGCACGGCTGATACTTTTTGATCTGCAATTGGTCTTGCGGCATCGAAATGCTCCTAACTGTCCTGATGATGTCTGAACATACATGGCTTTCTTATGGTAATTGCACACCATTTCTTTTTTAATCAATCCTTCGTCTTCAGCAAACCTTAAACACTGATCAGCTGTTCCCAACGTTGCCAAAATTTTCTTGAAATTCCATTGTGTCTTTACCTCCTCTTTGTAAAGGTTTTTACGCCTGCATGTAGATCCAGAGGCTCTTGAACCAGACGGCAAGGGCTGCTCCAGCTCCGTGAATGTTGGTGATGAAGGTGAGCGTGGTGAACACGAAAACTCTGTGATAGCTGCTAACTGAAACAAGAAGGAAATAATTACTTTTTCACCTGATTGGGCATAGAGAAGAGAAAGGGGGAGAAGGGGATGAAAGGGGGTGAGGTGCGGGGTAGGGTGAGGGGGGGGAGGGGGGGGAGGCGCGGGCTTCGCCCGAAGGCTTGCTTCGTCGGCCCTCCGGCCGCTGACGCACGAGCCTACGGCGACCAGCCTCAGCCGCTTCGGCTCACATACGCACCTGATGTGTTACAGCGGGCGGGGGCTGCTCTACCTTCGTGCCTCCGAGCTTTTATATACACTCTAGGGGTAGGGCAGACAAGTACCACAAAGAATCGGGGTTGACAGATTCGGTTCTGTTACTTTAATATGACTATAACAACTTATCAAATATAGATATTGCCCACGATATACAAATACACAAAATAGACAGGCAGAACAAGCTACTGCCTGCAATTTCTAATTATTATATTATTTATATGGTTTCCCAACACATCAACATTTTCATTGTTGGGTTTTAGTGTTTCAAACTAGTATTTAGAAAATTTAGTATTTCAGAAATTAACTACAGCTATTTAAGCACAAACCTGTTGCTTTCGAGCCCCATAATGATGTGGATTCAAGGAAAATCAAGAAAACCTAGCCTAACCATGTTAAACCTAACCTTTTCGAACCTAACTTTTTCAAACCTAACTATTTCAAACCTAACTATTTCAAACCTAACTATTTTAAACCTAACTCTTTCAAACCTAACTTTTTCAAACCTAACCTTATTTAACCTAACTTCATAAACAATATCGATGAAAATTAAATAAATACATACATCAGCATCATCCTCCGTAGCAGTAGAACAGCCAGGCACAGGGGATGGTGGCATTTTGGGGAGACTGTAGCCTCGGGCGCTACGCAAGCGTCATGGACGCTCGACGAAGACGGGACTCCGTGTACAAGCGGCTCACTTGAGTCCAGCACTTGCACAAACGGAGACACAGAAACAGTAGGCACAAGCGGCTCACTAGAGTCCAAAACTTGCACATACGGGGACGCCGAAGAGGATTTCGTACCAAGCGGCTCATCAGAGTCCAACACTTGCACTACACTCAACTCTTCGGACGGCGGGGCGGTGGAAGACGAGGCCTGGGGCTTCGGGAACACCATTGTAGTCACTGAGTATCAACAGGAGTACGGAAACGCTCTCAACTGCGAGTACAAACAATGACTGATGCCTGACGGACGAAGTGAAAAAGTCAAAGTAAAATGGCGTCTGCGTTTCATTTCACGTGTTTTACAAATAATGATGACAACTGTCGCATAATTACCTACCAAAAACGCGAATTATTAATTTTTGATGACGTTTGTAAATTCAAAAGCAACAAGTTTGAGTATATAACAGAAGAAGCAGAATACACCTTGAAATAAAAACCTCACTTTTGTTATAATCATACTGCGAAAAATGGAACGCACCGTTTCGATTGCCGAGAAATGTCATTCCGATTGCATACTTGTATTAATTTAGACTAAACTTTATCATTTTTTTTCTCGGTAACTATGCGTTTCCGCAACTTGAAACTTTGTGAAAACGTTCCTTATCATCAGATCTCTCTCCAAAAAAAATTTGAGCCTCGAACTCGGTGACACACATTGTACATATGAGCCGCCGAATCTTAAGTACCTAAAACCGACGTGCATGCATGACTCGATGTGTGAATGTGGAAGAAGTGAAAGAGATTTGTCAGGATCGTAGCATGAGGGAAGAAGTGGTCTCTGCATATGCCTCTGTGAAACAGGCGCGATTTAATGTATGTATTTATTTTTTATTACACTTATCGATGACTGAATGACGTCTTATCTGTTTTAAAAAAAAACAAATTACTTAAAACATTTTATTTGGGCAAAAAAAATACTTTTTCACAATGTCTTACTTTTATTTTGTTCCGCAAAATTTGCCGGTGAATGTATTTTGTCAATCGAAAACAATAAAGGCAACCATTCCAATTTTAATTGATATCTTTTTAGTTTTTCAAACACCTCACAACAACTAAACCTTAACATGATCAGTTTTTCCAGTAAAATGGGAAATATGTCTTTAGCTGGCATCCCTATGTATGCCCACAGAGATAAATAGAATGACGTTTTGCGAGTGTCAGACAAAGCGGTCACGCACAAAAGCATACAAAAACTGACCTGTTTCTGTCGTAGTGATTACAGGGCCACACTCTATATAGAGAGTAAATAATCAAAGTATGCAATTGCAGTTTCTCGTCGTAATTAAGACATCGGTTAGACATCGGTTACACGCTCAGTATTTCATCAGTCTGGCGTCAGTTCAATCATGATCGAGGGGGACGCAGCTATTATGTTAATATAGCTGCGTCCCTTTCGAGCACGGACTGAACTGACGCCAAACTGATCGTGTAACCCTTGTCTTACACGCTCAGTATTTCATCAGTCTGGCGTCAGTTCAATCATGATCGAGGGGGACGCAGCTATTATGTTAATATAGCTGCGTCCCTTTCGAGCACGGACTGAACTGACGCCAAACTGATCGTGTAACCCTTGTCTTACGGTCAAAAGTTCAACGCAAATACGTTTGTTTAGAATTTTAAAGGATGAGTTAAAACTGTTTAAATACTTTACTCAAAAATGCTATGTAATCTTGCCATAACACCAGTAAAAAGGAGCCAATAGGTTGACGTTCCTGGACAACTGGAAAAGTGTCCAGTAAAGTTGAGGAATTTCTAATTTGGAATCAAAAAGTGTCCAGTAAGTAAGTATGGAAATTCCATAACATATTATATTATTTGAATTTGGAACTATCTGTAAAGAATGTGACAGCCTTCAAAAAGGCTACTTATACTGCATGAAAAGCTGATCATTCAGCTCCAAAAGTACCAGGGCATCATAAACCAAAAGCGTTATCTCGTTCAGACCAGAAATCGCGCGATTTCTCTTCATTTCAGCATCGCTTGCTCCGCACCATCTCAGTTTTATGTGCGCCGGAATGACGAGTTGTGAATCGTTAAAAAAAATTAAAAAAACCGGGTAAACGACCGGCTAAGAGTCAGACTAGCGCCCTGAGGGTTGTGCACATGTGGTCATCAATTTTTTAACTTTTTTTTTTATATCATTCTACTTGTTCTATTTTTGAGTAAAGCACTATACATGCTTCGACCATTAAGAGCCATCCTGGACTCGTATGTATAAAAGCCCTCGCCTAGCGGCTCGGGCTTTTACCTCATACTCGTCCAGGAAGGCTCACTTACTGGTCTTTGCAGTAATGTACTATACCTCGATAACAAGGCGTTAGGGTAATCTTTTGTATTCAGTTTTTTATTTTTGTGCAATAGACTCAATAAATAAACAAGCGACTCATCATTTCAACTTAAAGACGTCCACTGCTGGACATACCTAGGCCTCCCCCAAGGTTTGCCACAGGGACCGGTCCCGTGCATACTCATACATCGGTTTCCCGCTACCATTATGCATGTCGGTTCAACTTGTTCGAAGCCTACCGATATGACGCTGCGTGTTCCTTACTCTTCGACAAGTGACTAAAAAAGTAATATTAATGATAACTCATTAAATTTTGTTGTTTTATAATTTCATTTAAAAACATAATAATTATGTGTTCCGCTTGAGTTTCCACTGAATCTGCAATTAATTAAATTTGTGCAATTATTAATTATTAATTATTTTTATGCCGTGTGGTGCCGGGAGTAGTAGAGATTCGCCGGTTCTGGCCCCGCCTCTACTCGGCTGAAAAAAATGGTGCTCTGACGAGCGAGAGGTGGGGTTTCGCTCCTTAAAAAAAAAAAAAAAAATATTTTTTTCGGTGTTTATCCCCCCATTTAGAGCGTTTGGGAAGGGTCCCGAGACTCCCAGATCACTCCTTCCCATAGCTTGCAATAGTCCATGTACTCAATACAAAAGGTTATCAACTACCTGGGCACCCTTTTTTGTGCCTATTGTTTGCGCGTGCGCCAACCCCTTTGTTCTCGGGGCGCCCAACACCATTGTCTTGCATCGCACGCGTTCATACCTTTTTTTTACATATTGCCTGATTGCGCTATTAACTGTTGTAATGTGATTTTTAATGTTATCTATGTTTTTCTCATTATCATTTAATTAAGTTACCATAGTGGTTTTCTTAACATACTGTTTTTAAGGATCATATAGTTCTAACCTAACGTAACCTACCTTGTTGAAGTTAACCTAAAACCGTGAAACCTGTCCTAGCTTAAAATACCTACTGTTTTAAAGGGTTACAGTTCTAACCTAACCTAACCTACTTTACTGAAGTTAACCTAACATTATACAACCTTTTTTTTTTTTTTTTTTTTTTGTCCCGGGGGAAATGCCTGTGCATACCCGCCCCGACGGGGGCCAGGACGGGTTATGTCCGACTTGCACGGACTAAAACCCCCGGGGTGTTACGCCAATCGCTTTAGGAGGGGGGCTACGGGACCGCTATAGCGCCAAAACGTAGCCCCCCAGTAGCGGATGCCCTTTGGGCTCGCCTTCCGGCGGGGGCCTTTATAAGGGTCCTCGCCTACTCCGCTGAGGGCACCCTGGAACACAGCAGGGGGCCTTCCAGCTCAGGACCTTTTACTGCAGGTGATAGACCCCCCGATCCATCACCCGCAGGCCCCCGTTACGGTGGCATGCGGTTGGCGTAAGCCAACCGCCGCCGACCCAGTCGCCTGCGGCGCATTGGCAGCGCTTCGGGATCAGCCTCACGCTGCCGCTCCGCTGCTTCCTTCAGCGTCATTACTATGTCGCTGAAGGTCGCCACCGCCTCCCACGCCTCCTCGCTGCCAACCATGGCTTGCGCCAAAGCAGGCAGCGAGAGGTCCCCGCCTACTACCGCGGACAGCGCCGCTCGAGGTTCCGCCCAGGCTGGAGACATTATACAACCTAATGTAACTTAACATACCTACTGTTTTTTAAGGGTTACAGTTCTAACCTAACCTAACCTACCTTACTGAAGTTAACCTAACATTATACAACCTAATCTAACTTAACATACCTACTGTTTTTAATACTTACCTAACCTAGCTTGGTGAAGTTAACCTAACATTATACAACCTAATCTAACTTAAAATACTTACTGTTTTTAATACTTTCAAGAAAATAAAGATGAATCAACCAACAAAGAAGTTACGAGTGGTTTTAAATTTTAACACCCCATGGTCGGCTGTTATTAAGGATCGCCTAACTTTACATGAGCTTAACCTAAGCTAAGAACTGATTTAAATGTAGCTTAAGTCCTAATTTTCACTTAATTGAATTTACCTAAGTTAATGTTAGTAAATCTAGGTAATCGTAGTATTCGTAGTATTATCTTAAGTCGTTGTTACTTAGAGCCTATTCTAAACAACTATCAAAACCAAATATTGTATATACGTATTTCTAAATGAATTACCTACACTTAGCTTATTAAAAATATAGTGGTTAAATGCAATCTAACCTACGTACGGGTATGTATCTACGAGCATGTATCTGCGGCTAACATTGGCTATAACATTATCTATCTAGTACGTATATGGGGTTCACCTCCACATACATTTTAATTTTATTGTAACACACAAGTATGTAAAACTTAAACGAAGCAAGTAAACTGGTTCTGACTTGATTCAAAGCGCTATGGAGTAGGTATATCAATAAAAAAGCCTGTATCGACAAGTTTCGTGCACCGGAGTGCATTGTTATAACGGTTTAATTGTTTTATTGGTAGCCGCCTATTATCTTTTATGGTCACAACGGATGCGATTGTTACTTGTGCGTTTTATTATTTTGGGTGTTGTTGAATAAATCGTCGTCTGTGTTAGATGAACTACAAGTTCAAACATGTTTTTAGGAAGACGCTTAACTTACGGAGCGTATAAAAGCGGTGGGGTATTGTGTCTGAACAACTATTAGCCACGCAACAGTCTTCGTTACCGGAGCTCCCTGTACTTAAAGCAGTATATAGACATAATAGTCTTGTGTCGTGCAGTGAAGTGTTTATAAAAAGGCCTAATAATGGATGTGAGTATGTACAAATATTTTAACTTAATTGTGTGTTTTTTTAGCATTTGAGCACCGTGTTTTTGTTAAGCAGTTGTGTAATTTATTGTTTGATATTGTTTCAGTTCTCTGAAAATACTTTCAAGAACTATTACTACCCGGAAAATAAAGATGAATCAACCGACGAAGAAGGCACGCCTGGTTTTAAAGTTAAGCAGGCCATGGCAAAAAAGCGTTCAGTAAATAACATCGACAGCTTTTTTGAACGTCCCAAGAAGAAAACTAAAGTATTGAAGCGCTCTTCCAATGTCAGTCAAAGTTCTCCTGACGGGGTGGGCTATATATCAACCGGACAAGACGACGGGGCATACGCTTCTCACTTGATTAAAATCGAGATATATGATTTGCAAAAAATTAAAAACATTCCACCCACTGAGCACTGGAAACACGCAGATGTGAGATTAAAATTCTACGCGCCTTCTGAAGAAGACACTCAGCTCCAAACTACACGTGATGTTATATTTAACATCACAAAGCAAGTAGCTTCTAAAGACAGTTGTATGAAATATTTTATTGACAATAAGAAACAGTGATAAAAAGTGTTTGTGTAGGTTAAACAAAAGCTTGTTATTGTATTACATGTAAAAACCTTACCTTTTAAGAATTCAAGACCTTTTCCAGTCTAAACAATTATCTTTTCTTTGTAAAATTAAATTGTGCGAAATACTTTATTTACTATAGGATGCAGTGATAAAAAGTGTTTGTGTAGATTAAACAAAAGGTTATTATTGTATTACATGTAAAAATAAAAATCATATTTTAGTTCACATATTCTTTTATTTCACAAAAAAAGTCTTAAACATATTTCTTAATATAAGATCATTACATAATGAATTTTCAGAAAACAAACTTAGCAAATCTTTCATAGTTTTTCCATGAAATTTAAAATACAAATAAACTAAACAATATTCCCCACAAACAGAGGTAAAATGGTTTTGAAGTGGTTTATAGTTATAAGACCAGCGCTTGGTATTCCTTTTTAAAAATAACTTATGATAACCTGAAGGTTTCCGAGCAAAGGAGTCAAAGTATTCCCCTATGCCATTAATATCAATATGTATAGCAACCCAGTGGGAGCCCGGTTTCGTGTCTGGGTCCAAATTACTTACAATAAAGACGGGAAGATTAACCCAAATAGGAATTTTGTTAGCAGCAAAAACGTTTAATTCAAACGAAGGGCTGATTTTTTTCATACAAAATTGAATTTCATTTGTATCCATTTTTAATAAAAAAATATGAAAAATTTGATGATGTTGTCAACAATGGCTACAATGAAATAAACTAAATTGATTAAAACATTGTATTTATGTGTTTACTAACTATTGTAATCTACAGATATATCACGATTTTTGTTTATTTCAATAACGTTATCAAATTCTGCATACACAATACAATTAATGGTGCAGGGTAGAGCAGCATCAAAGCGAATTTCTAAGCGAACACTCCCATGCCGTACAAGATTCCAGTGTGAAGTTGAACTAGCAGATAAATCGGGGGTTAAATCAAAACATAACAAACAATAACCTGCTCCATAATCCGTTCTGCTTATATCATTACCTTCGTTGTGAAAATGAATACCAGTTCCGGAAAATAAAGTGTGATATGATGATGCTATTAACCCAGAACCAGAACCAAATGATGGTTGTAATGTTTTAGAAGGAATTTCATGACCATCAACATATAAACTAAACGAATTCATATTATAGTGTTGAAAATTAAATGGATTCATAGCTAAATTGCCATTAAACCCGGAATTTGATACAAAACCAATAATACATCTTTTAGGAATTTGCCCGAGAAATATATTATCCAATGTTTTACCCTGTATCCCCGACGGTAATGTAAGAACCTTAACTTCTGCTCTTGTGATAGGATATTTTGCAGTCGTTGTTGCCAATACTTTTTGATGTGCTAACAAAACGCTAGGATTAATTCGTGCCCTTCTTATAATGAGACTGGCATCCATTATTTGGACTTTGAATTTTTTATCTTGGTGACAAATTAGATTAAATGATTCTTCCTATATAAAATTGCCTAGAGATATAATGAATAAAAAGGCAGTTATTAATGTAAAAAACAATGATCATGAATGTTTTAGATGGGCTGTATTGGCAGGGTTATACCCACCTACAAACCATCATTCAAATACATGGAATTCATAAACATAAACTAAACTTTGAAAATTTGACTTTCCCATTTAAATTAGGGGATGTTCATAAATTTGAAAAAATGAATGATATAAGTATTTATATTTTTGGACTCGAGTACAATTCACAAAGTAAAAAACATGATGTGATAGGGCCATTTCACTTAACTAAATGTAAAAAAGCTACCCACTTAAACTTATTATATATAACCAAAGGTAGTAAAGCACATTATTGCTTGATCAAAAATTTATCTAGATTAGTATCTAAACAATTATCCAATACACAACATGCTACACATATTTGTGATGGTTGCCTAACAAGCTTTACATCACATGAAAATTTAATGAATCATCAAAGAAACGACTGTTTCCATGTTTGCACGAATTTACCTTCAGAACAGGATAAAAAGAAAAACTGGTTCAATGAAAATGTCCCATCAAACCAACTTAGCTTCAATAATTATGAACGTAAATTAAGGGTGCCTTTTGTTGTTTATGCCGATTTTGAGGCTTTTTTAAACCCAATTCCATCATGTTTCAATAATCCTAGTACATCCTCTACAACAAATATACAAAAACACGAGGTATATAGTTTTGGATAAGTACTACATTAAGTGTTCTTATGATGATAAGTTGTCAATGTATAGAACATACAAAGGTAAAGATTGTGCACAGACATTTATGAAATACATTAAAAAAGATTTAGATAACATTTGTAGGAGTAATACTTTTGGCAAAACCCCTTTGCCTTTATCTGATGCAAATAATTTAAACATTGCTCAGAGTAGTACATGTTACATTTGCGATAAAAAATTAAATGGTGATTCTTCTATTTCTTATAATCATCATACAGGTTTTTATGAAGGAGTAGCACATCAATTTTGTTCTGAAAAATACAGGGCACCTAATTTTGTACCTGTATTTTTTCATAATTTGAGCAACTATGATAGTCATTTTATAGTACATGGGCTTGGATTTGAGGAAGGGGACATTGAACTGATACCAGAGAACAAAGAGAAATATATTTCCTGTTCTAAATCTTTGCAAGTGAATAATCGCACAATGAAATTGAAGTTTGTTGATTCACTAAAATTTATGAGTTGCAGTCTTGAAAAATTAGCCAAAACCTTGACAGCTGAACAATTTCGTGAATTAAAATTGAGTTTTCCATGTGAAGAGGATTTTAAACGATTAATACGAAAGGGTATCTATCCCTATGAGCACATGACATCATATGAAACGTTAAAATTAACTTCTCTTCCCTCTCAAGATAAATTCTACAGTTCTTTGACTGATTGCAACATATCAGAAGACGATTATGAACATGCGAAAGATGTTTGGACTCATTTTCATTGTCAAAATATGGGGGATTATTCTGATTTATATTTAAAAACAGATGTTTTGTTAGTTACTGATGTATTTGAAAATTTTAGAAATGTATGCCTTAGGACATATGGATTAGACCCAGCTCATTATTATACTGCTCCAGGATTAAGTTGGGATGCGATGTTAAAAACTACAAAAATAAATCTAGAGCTCTTAACCGACATTGATAAAATTGCTTTCATAACTAAAAATATTCGAGGTGGCATATCGCAATGTAGTAAAAGACATGCAAAAGCTAATAATAAATTTATGCCAGAATATGATCAAAATATTCCTTCTTCATTTCTTATGTACTTGGATACAAATAATCTTTATGGGTGGGGCTATGTCTCAATGCCTCCCTACAGGTAAATTTGAATGGGTGAATGTAGATACTGATTTTAATGTTTCTGATGATGCTGAACATGGGTTCATTTTAGAAGTCGATCTAGAATACCCACACGAATTGCATGACTCTCATTCGGATTTACCATTCTGTCCTGAAAATATTTGTTTAGGGAATTCCAAAGAAAAAAAATTAATTCCCAATTTAAATAGGAAAACGAATTATGTTCTACATTACAGAAATCTAAAACAATGTTTGAAGAATGGTTTGCAATTAGTTAAAATCCATCGTATTTTGAGATTTGAACAATCTAAGTGGTTAAAAAGTTACATAGACTTAAACACACGCATGCGATCGCAGGCAACGTGTGATTCTGATAAAGATCACTATAAAAGTATGAATAATTCAATGTTCGGTAAAACCATGGAAAATGTTTTGAAATATGTGAATGTCAAATTGTTAAATCACTGGGAAAATCATGGGAAATCACAGGGAGTTGAAACTATGATAGCGAAACCTGAGTTCCACAGTTTATCAATATTTTCAGAGAACTTAGCTGCTGTTCAATTGAACAAAACTAAAATCTTTTATAATAAACCAATTTACTTAGGATTTTGCATTTTAGATATATCGAAAACTTTCATGTATAAATTTCATTACGACTACATGAAAACGAAATATCAAGAAAATCTCAGGCTTCTTTATACAGATACAGATAGTTTAGTATATCAAATATTCACTGAAAACTATTATGAGGACATAAAATCAGAGCTCGATTTATATTTTGACACATCAGACTATCCACCTAACAATGAATATGGTTTACCATTAATAAATAAAAAGCGGTTGGGGTTTTTCAAAGATGAAAATAATGATAAAATATTTAAAGAGTTTGTTGGTCTACGATCTAAAATGTATGCCTTAGATGTTGAGAATATGAGTCTTATATCAAAAGGTAAAGGAGTCAATAAATGTGTTACTAAAAAACTGACCCTCAACGATTATAAAAAGTGTTTATTTGAAAAAAATATGCAACATGCTCAAATCCTGAGATTTAAATCAATAAAACATGTAATATTTACTCAAAATATAAATAAAGTATCATTATCTCATAACGATACAAAACGGTACTTGTTAGAAAACTCTTCGGACACTCTAGCGTGGGGGCATTATAAAATACCCCATGGATCATCACAAAATATTTTTTCCATGTAATTTATAATTACAGAACATTCAAAAATTTCAACTTTATTTTTTGTACATTGTGTACTTTTAATTTTTAATTGTGAATTGTGAATTGTAATAATTGTAGAAAATGTTAATACATTTTAGTTTTTTGTAAATATAAATTGGTGAAGGTGAATTAAAATCAAGTGGTGGTACTCTGTATTTGATTTTTAGTAAATTTTTTATTGTAACTTGAAAAGAGACTTATGTTATGTTGAAATTTTTTTGCAGTTTCTTTAAAAAAAAAATATTACTCGAAAAAGTGTAAATTTCTAAATAACAAATATTTGACTATGATATCTATGTTTTTTTTTTAATGCGTTTATCCTTATTTTGGTTGATTTATTTAAAAAGTAATTGAGTTCATAAATTGTATCATTTCAAGTTTAACTGTTTTCATATCAACACGTATTACGGTTTTAATTATGATACATTTTTATCATCCTTTCACAACCATTGTAGCTGGTCCAAGTGGATGTGGCAAAACTCAATTTGTCACAAACTTTTTAAATAATTTCAAAGAAGTATGTAATGTTGAATTTGATGAAATAATTTGGTGTTATGATGAAATGCAACCCCTGTACAATCTAGAAAATGTAAATTATAGTCAGGGAATACCAGATTTTTCAATATTTGATGGGAAGAAACCTAAGCTTCTTATAATAGATGATCTGATGAGAGAATCAGATGGACGAATAGTTGACATTTTCACAAAAGGTAGTCATCATAGAAACTTAAGTGTTTTTTATATTACTCAAAACATATTTCATCAAGGGAGAGGCCAACGAGATATTTCACTAAATACAAGCTACATTGTATATTTTAAGAATCCCAGGGACAAAACCCAAATACGCTACTTGTCACGACAAGTTTTCCCGGAAAACCCAAAATTTGTAGATGAAGCCTACAAAGATGCTACTAAAGAACCACATGGTTACCTCATGATTGATTTGAAACAAAATACAAATGACATATGTCGTTTTAAAACAAAAATATTTCCGTTTGATGGACATTGCACAGTGTATGTTCCTAAAAAGGGGTTTAAATACGACAAAAATCAACAAATTTTAGTCAGTTCTACATGATGCATGCGAGAGTAAACACATATAAACATTATTACTTGAAGCATTGCAGTTGCTTAAACCAAAATATCGCACGGCGTTACTTAAATCTTGTGATGATGATGAGATCAACATTATTTGTGAGTGCATTTATAACGTCCTAAATGGAAAAATTCCTTTAGAAAAAAAAGAAAAATCTAAATTAAAAAAATATAAAGATATCTTACGGAAATTAGTTTCAAAAGGAAAACATAAAATAAGAAAAACTGTTATAATTCAAAAGGGAGGTGCATTTCTACCTATTATATTAGGAGCAGTTTTAAGTGCCTTAGTTAACTCTTTATCATAAACAAAATGGAAAACACGAAAAAAATGCTATTAGTAGAATCAGATTTTATTGAAAGACTCAAACGCAATGAGAGCCTACCTGAAAATTCATCATCCCGTCTAGATGCTGAGATGCAAAAAATCCTTAAAAGTAAAATGAATGATCGTGAAAAGTGGACCTTATATTCACAAGCATTGCAGCGATTTTTACATTTTATTGAAACAGATCGAAAACCATTTAGAATACCAATCGTAACGGAGGGGGAGCTTCAACTCGACTACGAAAGTAATGATCTAAAGTCAAAAGTGAACAAAAAGGAGGTTAATGAATATAATGAGTCAGTTGCAAATCCACCTTTACCAGAAGGAGATGGTACTACAGCAGTTACACCGATTGGTAAAACAAATCCAGAACCGATGCCAATTAGCCCATCAAAAATTATAGATATATTACCCAAATCATATGAGAAAAAAACTCGAACTTTGTTGGATTGCATTGTTTTAAGTAAACCAAAAATTTGGTGGAAGCCAACTGGTGAAGTTGTAATAAACAACCGCACCATTTCAAATAGTAATATTACTGATCTGGTAAGTGACACGGTTAGATCTCTTAAACGTCCTAAACCAACAGGGTGGGAAGAGTTTGCATTACTTTTAAGAGATATAAGAGTTCCTTTAAGCTGCATAGGCAATCCTGCAAACTTGGAATTTATTAAAACAGCTCAAGCGAATGAACCAATTACATTAACTGCATCTACAAGTACGAGATCGTCAACAGATAAAGAAATACAAAGAGCTACACCACTTACTACAGGACAACTTAAGCGTCATCATAAGAAAATTGATTGGGAAAAATGGACTCCTTATTAGATATTAATAGGATCTACTATGATATCTCGAATCCAGCTGGTTATAGTAGTTTAAATAATATAGCGAAGGAAATGAAAGAACAAATGAACAAAGAGGAAGTAAAAAAATGGTTACAATCTCAAGATACGTACACGCTACATAAACCTATTCATAAGCGATTCACCAGAAATAGATATATCCTATCTAACTTTAATGAACTCTGGCAAGCTGATCTAAGTGACATGAGTACGTATAGTCAATATAATCATGGATACAAATATATTCTTTGTGTTATTGATGTGTTCAGTAAATATGCTTTTGCGAGAGCCATGAAAAAGAAAGATTAATCAACAGTTAAAGAATGTTTTGAAAGCATATTTACTGAAGCCAACTCTGTTCCTCGTCATATACAATCTGATAAAGGTACAGAATTTGTTTCAAAGGTGGTGAGAGATTTAGAGCAAAAACATTAATTATTACACCACTAATAATCCCGACATTAAAGCAAGTATAGTAGAAAGGTTTCAAAGAACTCTTAAAATGAAAATGTGGCGTTACTTCACTCATAATAATACATATAATTACACTAATATTTTACAAGATCTTCTTCATTCTTACAACCATACCTATCATTCAAGCATTAAAATGCGACCAATCGATGTTAATTCTAGTAATATTATGACCGTTTGGAATAATTTATATTATCGAAAAAAAGATAGACAAATTTCATTGGAAACCCCAAAATTGAATGTAGGCGATCATGTTAGAATAACTAAATATAAACATGTATTTCAAAAGGGTTATGAAAGTAACTGGAGTGATGAAATATTTATAATTAATTCAATTATTAATAGATCACCGCGAGTTGCTTATATGTTAAAGGATTTGGAAGGCGAGCCCATCATTGGTACATTTTATTCTAAAGAGTTACAAAAAGTGACTTACCTCCCCTCCACCGAGCATAAAATTGATAAAATAATACGTTCGCGTCATATTAGAGGCATAAAGGAAATACTAGTGAAGTGGCAAGGTTATCCCAATAAATTTAACTCTTGGATACTCGCATCAAGCTTGAAAAAAATATGAACGAAAATAGTTTTTATTTAACTTTGTTAAGCAACAGTTCAACGGATTACTATACGGACAACACGACTGCACATTTTCTAACTAAATTACCTAAGAACATAAAATTAGAAGGGGAGTGGGTTGGATTAGTGGAATTTCAATACCCGTGTTCCATGTATAATGTCCAAGATCATGAAAATATAATTTACATAAAGAAAAAGGTGGTGTCACCCGCAAACAAGTCAACGAAAATTGTTGATATAAAAACTCATATACCTGCCACTACATACGATAATATTGATCATTTCCTTCAAGCGTTTAATGAGAACCCTCAATTAAAAAATAATGTCAAATTTAGGTATGATACATTGACAAAAATGGTTGGAGTAACAACAACAAATAATGAAATAACCTCTATCATAACAACCCCGATACTAAGTCTCCAGCTGGGTTTCAAACCGAGATCAAATTTGAAACAAGTTACATATGGAAAAAACCCTGCCAATTTATATTTAGGGTTACCACCACAAATATTTGTTTACACCGATATAATTCATCCGCAAGTAGTTGGAGATGTTATAACAGCATTGCTTAGAATAATACCACTTGATCCAACTAAGTTTATTTACGGTGCATATAAAACTCACATTTTCTCACCTGCTCACTATGTACCGGTTTTACGTAGGGAGTTCGATACTATTGAAATAGATATAAGAACAACTACCGGTGTTAATGTACCATTCCAATTTGGTAGCTCCTGCGTGAAGCTACACTTTCAACGAGTAAAATGAATTATAACAGATCGTCAGTCTCTTGCCCTTACCAGCATTATTATTCGCATCAAGCCGGCTCTGGTGTAGGAATTGTCTATAAAGGAGTTCCATTTCAACGAGGGCATGGTATAGGGAGTTTTTTGGGAGGGCTATTTAGATCAGTGCTCCCTTTGTTATCTAGTGGTTTGAAAACCATTGAAAAAAGAAACGTTAGGTGCAGGGGTTGGTTTGTTATCCGATATGGTAAATTTACGCCCGATGGATAGTTCGATTAGATCACGATTCAAGGAGGCAAGTGCTAATTTAAAAAGAAAAGCCGATGAAAAAATTGATTCCCTCATGTCGGGATCTGGGTATAAAATGACATCTAAAAGAAGGGAACCGCTCATTACATTGAAAGCATCGAGACGAAGAGGAAGTAAAAAAAATAAAAACAAAACTCTTGAGGATATATTTACAAACTAAATAATGTCATTCCTACATAGTCATTCTTGTGAATGTGCGAAATCTGAATTAGATATATTTGCCCTTCCATCAACTCAAACAAGTATTGAAAGTGGACAGTGGGTTCATTACAAACCAATTTCATCTTTAAGTGATGACGCTCCTATCGAATTCCAAGTTCCCGGATCAGGACATGACTATGTTGATCTATCCCACACAATGTTACATATTAATGCTAAAATATTGAATCAGGATGGCACAAAATTAAAACCAGATACCCTGGTTGCACCCGTCAATAACTGGTTACATTCCCTTTTCAGTCAACTAGATGTATATTTAAATCAAAAACTCATATCACCCCCAAACAATACATATGCTTACCGTGCTTATATGGAAAATCTTCTAAACTATGGACCAGCAGCCAAACAAACTCATCTTACTTGTGGATTGTGGTATGCTGATACTGCAAATCATATGGATACTATTGATGCAAATAACAAAGGGTTTCACAAAAGACTAGAATTTGTCAAAGAGAGTAAGGAAGTGGAAATGATGGGCCATTTACATGCCGACATATTTAACCAAGAGAAATTCTTAATAAATGGTGTCGAAATACGCATTAAGTTAGTACGTTCGAAGGAGTCATTTAATCTAATTTGTCACCAAGATAAAAAATTCAAAGTCCAAATAATGGATGCCAGTCTCATTATAAGAAGGGCACGAATTAATCCTAGCGTTTTGTTAGCACATCAAAAAGTATTGGCAACAACGACTGCAAAATATCCTATCACAAGAGCAGAAGTTAAGGTTCTTACATTACCGTCGGGGATACAGGGTAAAACATTGGATAATATATTTCTCGGGCAAATTCCTAAAAGATGTATTATTGGTTTTGTATCAAATTCCGGGTTTAATGGCAATTTAGCTATGAATCCATTTAATTTTCAACACTATAATATGAATTCGTTTAGTTTATATGTTGATGGTCATGAAATTCCTTCTAAAACATTACAACCATCATTTGGTTCTGGTTCTGGGTTAATAGCATCATCATATCACACTTTATTTTCCGGAACTGGTATTCATTTTCACAACGAAGGTAATGATATAAGCAGAACGGATTATGGAGCAGGTTATTGTTTGTTATGTTTTGATTTAACCCCCGATTTATCTGCTAGTTCAACTTCACACTGGAATCTTGTACGGCATGGGAGTGTTCGCTTAGAAATTCGCTTTGATGCTGCTCTACCCTGCACCATTAATTGTATTGTGTATGCAGAATTTGATAACGTTATTGAAATAAACAAAAATCGTGATATATCTGTAGATTACAATAGTTAGTAAACACATAAATACAATGTTTTAATCAATTTAGTTTATTTCATTGTAGCCATTGTTGACATCATCATCAAATTTTTCATATTTTTTTATTAAAAATGGATACAAATGAAATTCAATTTTGTATGAAAAAAATCAGCCCTTCGTTTGAATTAAACGTTTTTGCTGCTAACAAAATTCCTATTTGGGTTAATCTTCCCGTCTTTATTGTAAGTAATTTGGACCCAGACACGAAACCGGGCTCCCACTGGGTTGCTATACATATTGATATTAATGGCATAGGGGAATACTTTGACTCCTTTGCTCGGAAACCTTCAGGTTATCATAAGTTATTTTTAAAAAGGAATACCAAGCGC
Source organism: Acleris cristana (assembly GCA_948252455.1). Taxonomy (NCBI): domain Eukaryota; kingdom Metazoa; phylum Arthropoda; class Insecta; order Lepidoptera; family Tortricidae; genus Acleris; species Acleris cristana. The sequence goes on along the minus strand of OX411771.1, from coordinate 21,028,020 downwards.
TGGTCTTATAACTATAAACCACTTCAAAACCATTTTACCTCTGTTTGTGTGGAATATTGTTTAGTTTATTTGTATTTTAAATTTCATGGAAAAACTATGAAAGATTTGCTAAGTTTGTTTTCTGAAAATTCATTATGTAATGATGTTATATTAAGAAATATGTTTAAGACTTTTTTTGTGAAATAAAAGAATAATGTGAACTAAAATATGATTTTTATTTTTACATGTAATACAATAATAACCTTTTGTTTAATCTACACAAACACTTTTTATCACTGCATCCTATAGTAAATAAAGTATTTCGCACAATTTAATTTTACAAAGAAAAGATAATTGTTTAGACTGGAAAAGGTCTTGAATTCTTAAAAGGTAAGGTTTTTACATGTAATACAATAACAAGCTTTTGTTTAACCTACACAAACACTTTTTATCACTGTTTCTTATTGTCAATAAAATATTTCATACAACTGTCTTTAGAAGCTACTTGCTTTGTGATGTTAAATATAACATCACGTGTAGTTTGGAGCTGAGTGTCTTCTTCAGAAGGCGCGTAGAATTTTAATCTCACATCTGCGTGTTTCCAGTGCTCAGTGGGTGGAATGTTTTTAATTTTTTGCAAATCATATATCTCGATTTTAATCAAGTGAGAAGCGTATGCCCCGTCGTCTTGTCCGGTTGATATATAGCCCACCCCGTCAGGAGAACTTTGACTGACATTGGAAGAGCGCTTCAATACTTTAGTTTTCTTCTTGGGACGTTCAAAAAAGCTGTCGATGTTATTTACTGAACGCTTTTTTGCCATGGCCTGCCTAACTTTAAAACCAGGCGTGCCTTCTTCGTCGGTTGATTCATCTTTATTTTCCGGGTAGTAATAGTTCTTGAAAGTATTTTCAGAGAACTGAAACAATATCAAACAATAAATTACACAACTGCTTAACAAAAACACGGTGCACAAATGCTAAAAAAACACACAATTAAGTTAAAATATTTGTACATACTCACATCCATTATTAGGCCTTTTTATAAACACTTCACTGCACGACACAAGACTATTATGTCTATATACTGCTTTTAGTACAGGGAGCTCCGGTAACGAAGACTGTTGCGTGGCTAATAGTTGTTCAGACACAATACCCCACCGCTTTTATACGCTCCGTAAGTTAAGCGTCTTCCTAAAAACACGTTTGAACTTGTAGTTCATCTAACACAGACGCCCGATTTATTCAACAACACCCAAAATAATAAAACGCACAAGTAACAATCGCATCCGTTGTGACCATAAAACATAATAGGCGGCTACCAATAAAACAATTAAACCGTTATAACAATGCACTCCGGTACACGAAACTTGTCGATACAGGCTTTTTTGATTGAAATACGTACTCCATAGCGCTTTGAATCAAGTCAGAACCAGTTTACATGCTTCGTTTTGGTTTTACATACTAGTGTGTTACAATAAAATTAAAATGTATGTGGAGATGAACCCCATATACGTACTAGATAGATAATGTTATAGCCAATGTTAGCCGCAGATACATGCTCGTAGATACATACCCGTACGTAGGTTAGATTGCATTTAACCACTATATTTTTAATAAGCTAAGTGTGGGTCATTCATTTAGAAATACCTATATGCAATATATGGTTTTAATAGTTGTTAAGAATAGGCTCTAAGTAACAACGACTTAAGATAATACTACGAATACTACGATTACCTAGATTTACTAACATTAACTTAGGTAAATTCAATTAAGTGAAAATTAGGACTTAAGCTAGATTTAAATCAGTTCTTAGCTTAGGTTAAGCTCATGTAAAGTTAGGCGATCCTTAATAACAGCCGACCATGGGGTGATAAAATTTAAAACCACTCGTAACTTCTTTGTTGGTTGATTCATCTTTATTTTCTTGAAAGTATTAAAAACAGTAAGTATTTTAAGTTAGATTAGGTTGTATAATGTTAGGTTAACTTCACCAAGCTAGGTTAGGTAAGTATTAAAAACAGTAGGTATGTTAAGTTAGATTAGGTTGTATAATGTTAGGTTAACTTCAGTAAGGTAGGTTAGGTTAGGTTAGAACTGTAACCCTTAAAAAACAGTAGGTATGTTAAGTTACATTAGGTTGTATAATGTTAGGTTAACTTCAGTAAGGTAGGTTAGGTTAGGTTAGAACTGTAACCCTTAAAAACAGTAGGTATTTTAAGCTAGGACAGGTTTCACGGTTTTAGGTTAACTTCAACAAGGTAGGTTAGGTTAGGTTAGAACTATGATCCTTAAAAACAGTATGTTAAGAAAACCACTATGGTAACTTAATTAAATGATAATGAGAAAAACATAGATAACATTAAAAATCACATTACAACAGTTAATAGCGCAATCAGGCAATATGTAAAAAAAAAGTATGAACGCGTGCGATGCAAGACAATGGTGTTGGGCGCCCCGAGAACAAAGGGGTTGGCGCACGCGCAAACAATAGGCACAAAAAAGGGTGCCCAGGTAGTTGATAACCTTTTGTATTGAGTACATGGACTATTGCAAGCTATGGGAAGGAGTGATCTGGGAGTCTCGGGACCCTTCCCAAACGCTCTAAATGGGGGGATAAACACCGAAAAAAATATTATTTTTTTTTTTTTTTAAGGAGCGAAACCCTACCTCTCGCTCGTCAGAGCACCATTTTTTTCAGCCGAGTAGAGGCGGGGCCAGAACCGGCGAATCCCTACTACTGCCGGGTTTACAATGTTGCCACTCCATGTCTTCCCGTGGATGTCGTAAGAGACGACTAAGGGACTAGAGGCTGTGTAGTGCTGTTAGGCGATGGGTTTGCGACCTGTCACTAATACACTGGATAACATCTTAGCCTGGTTGTGCAAAATGTGGTCACAGAATTATCAACAAGTTTTTGGAGTTGTTGGTGAGTCTGTGGCTCTGCCTACCCCACTCTGGGAATGAAGGCGTGAGTTTATGATTGATTGATTGATTGTGCAATTATTAACTCGAAGACCAAATCAGCCGGTTTTTTTAAATCTTTATTTTACGACTATCCGTTTTGCGTAATCCCGTCCTCTTATTTCACAAAATAGTTATTTATGTAACTGGTACATAATTAAGCTTTTTCAGCCACGATTACCTTAAGAGCTAATTATGTAGCGTTGCATACGTAACTTTCTCTACAAGCTTAAAATTATAATGATAAAAATAATTAATCGCTAACTTTTCTCGTATTCTTTCTTTGATTATTCTGCCAAAAAATTACATATCAGCAAAGTCATTTTCATTATTCCGATTGGCGTTAATAGTTTGTGAATTTTATTGTTAAATATTAACAAATTTCATGCAAAATTTAATAGTTACTAAAACAGTTCTGACAATTTATCATAAAAGTTGGAATGCCAAACGAAACGCCAGCGCCATTTTGTTGATATCCATATTGAACCATACTAACCAAATAACAAATCGATGGATATTAACCATCTAGATTTAGTAATTTAATAAAAATGAAATTTTAAACACATAATAAGTCTCTAACTGCCGCATTCAGAGACGTCAATTAAATGTAATGCTTGTTTAGTGACGTGTTGTCTTATTCTATTGCTATAGCAAAGAAAGTGACAGCAGCAACTTTAATCTACCATTAAATTTAATTCACGTCTCTGAGTGCGGCAGTAAATGAATTTTGTTCTTAATATACGCAATTTTAATCGGTATTAAAATATTTTAAACGGTTTATGATACAAATTAAGATGTCAAGTGTTCACTAAACGCCAAGACCGATATCCGGAATGTCCGTAACCATGGTAATAACAATGCTGTAATAATTATTATAGAACTGTTATTACCATGGCAACGCTCATTATAGAATTGTTTTTCGGTTAGGTACGTTTTAGGTGGTATTCTGATACCATTAACGATATCAATGTTAGCGGTTTATAGTACGTGAGTAGAAAATCTCCATTCTAGGACACCTTTTACTTTACTGAGCTAGAAAAAATACTTACTTATTAAGAATCTTATTTAAGTGTTCGTTTTGATCCCTGATTTCGTTAATTCTAACGCCTGGAGTTCTAACTTTTTTGTGAATTTTCGTGGTATCTTTTCGGTAATTTAAAAAATGTAGGAACAAATTTTACGTCTAATATGTGGGTGTAGTTCGCGGTGATTTTTAATGATTCTTTCATTTTTGTATAAGTCTTATTAGCCCATAATGGTTGCAGGTTATCCACGAATCATATGATTTCTTTATTTTATTAAAATCAGTCTCTTGGTAGTCGTGTCGTGGTAGTTCAAGAACTACTATTTTTGCTCACATACATACACATACATACCCGGTCGACATCTCACTTCCACGATAGGGCAGACATTAGTTACTGCTTATTAACTATCGTCTTCATGTTTAATGCTATGAAATTGCTAAATGATTTGTTTAAAAATAAACCTATGTATACAACAAATGGATTTCTAGGTGTCGCCGTAAGTCCATTGCAAAAAATTCTTACGATTTTATTGATAGATATGTAAGTCACTTTGACAATGTGGCCTAGAAATCCCGTTTGACCGTATGTACAATTGTATTTATTTAAGGTGGACGGCATTTTTTTTCCCCCTGCAAACTGAAGAAATGTTGGCAGATTCGTTTCACTAAAAACTGGATCAAGTTTCAAAAGGTTTTCAGATAATTCGGGGTAGGTTCAACGGGTTGGGTTGTAAAGTTGATCTAGTTTTTAGTGAAACGGATTGAAATTGGCCAAGTGATCTCGTATTTCGGATAGAAATTAAGGAACCCACGCTAGAAACCGAGATGTAACTCAAGCTCTTTAATGATGGTAAATGATTTAAGAAAGATGACCAAATTATTAGCAATTTAAGTTTGCCTAAGATCCCGGGCTCGCTCCTTCCGCCCAAATCGGTGCTATACGATTTTGAGTAGGTACCCTCAAAGATTGTGGACCTCGTCCCAGACTGGGCAGTCCCCCAGCAAAGTTCTGCTTCTAAAATAATTGCAAAAGAATGATTGTCTCTATGTCATCGTATTTGAGTAAGTAACAGTAAGCAATGGACAAAGAGGAATCACCAATGGAGAGTGGGTCATTTTATACTTTTCTTTAATTAGATTTAAAATAATCTCTCTGTATTGTGATATCGATCGTATTTAAAATCTGGTCCAAACTCGTATTTTTAACTGACTTATCGCCGGACTCAAGACACATTTGAGAGACAACACTTGTAACAGAAGGAGTGGATCAAACGAAGCAGGTCGATAGAGGACGTCAAGACCTATCGATTTCACCCCCATGTATGTTCATCTGCGATTTTCTACTGTTCCTAAGTTAATTAAGTTTTCGTAAAATTTGACTAACACCCAGACAGCAGCCACCTACCACCTATTTTCGCTAATTTAATCTAAACAATTAAATTTACAGCTAAGATTTTTGTTTTGTAGGTAGTGAAATAGTTGGTCTTGAGTATCCAATTAAAAATGTGATCATAAAAATTACCAATATGTAGAAAATTGTACGTGTACTTGGATTTTTTCGTCGAATTAACTTTAACTCGAACTTTCGAGGCTGGTTAGTAGAAATTATTCTAAAAACTGCGCTAAGTAATTATAAACCTCCTGTACAAAATGTATTGTGTTTGGTTTACAGGAAAATGTAAAAAACTAAATGATTGCAACTACCTAAGTCTAAGTTTATTAAATAGAGCTTGGTCTGCCGGACTCTACTAGATTTTGTTTAACATGCACAGAAGAACCTACTTTCCAATGTGCAAGTTAAACACCCTTTCAAGCTCTATTCTCAGAACAGAGATATGAAATATAAAGGAGTCATGCATTTACTGCTAATACTCGTACTTTGCAGTTCACATAAGCTATGTACTAAAAATAAGTTATTAAGTTGAAACATCCACATCTACTGTTTTATACTATTATATTTATTTAATTTTTTGTTTGTTTGTTTGTTTGTATGTTGAAAGCTGTCTCTAACAGAGATATAGCCAAAACTAAACTATAATTGTCTGTAGATACGTAACTTTCGAAAGGATGGATTTTAATGTGATTTTTTTAATTAGAATATAGGCGGTTTGATGAATATTGGTTGGGTCGTTTGAGGGTTATCATTCATGCGTGAGTGAGATGGGAATACATTATTGAATGAACATGCATCAAGTTTAGGTAAATTAACTCACCTATTTCCGATCCCTGGTTATCAGCTACGAAAATAGGTGTCGCAATTACATAGGGGATTTTTAATAAGTTTCTTTAAATTTAAACATTTTCTTATTTTCTTTTATTTCATCTTTGTGTCCTAATAACCTTCTCCTTACTAATCACACTAATATTACAAATGCGAAAGTGTGTGTGTATGTTGGTTACTATTTCACACTGTAACGACTGAAAGGAAATGGATGAAATTTGGAATGTACATAGCTTTTACCCTGAACTAACATATAGGATACACCTTATATCTCAGAAAACAATCATTGTACCCGTAGGGTAGTCAATGCGGATGAAGTTGAATGTTATAAATGAGTTTGTGCAGTGAAGCTAGTACCTGTGTTATGTGTCTGTGGACAAAGTAACAATGCAATCAAATCTTAGATGCCAATTTTAACCTACTTTTAATTGTTGGATTGATTTGAAATTTAGCATACTTTTACAGTGACAATATAAAATGGAATCATCAAGCTGGTATGATGATGGAGATGGAAGGTAGCCATTGGAATTTTGATAGTGAGTTTACTAACGGTGTTTGAAGTATAGTCTGCAATAATGCGTGTTGTTTTTTTTACTTTTAGTTATGAGTTACTTTCATTCATTCATTATGATTTATTTTACTTTGAAAATTATTTCCTAAGCCCTAATAGTGACATAACTGACATTAAGTATTCAAGTTGGTAGGTATAGGTACTCATAATAGTCTATTATATATATATATATATATATAAAATTTAATTGCCACATCTATGATGGAGCATCACTTGAGAACGGCTCGACCGAGTTGGCTGTTTTTTCGTTGTTTTCGTAATTGTCAGGACAAGGTTTGTATGAAACAATAGATCGCCCGAGTGATACCAAGCACGAACAGCTAGTAAATAATCAATATTACTTACCTTAATGTTATTTACATGGGTAATTCGTCATTATTGTGCGGCTGGAGGTCTTATTCGAATTCGGCACATAAACGGTGTGCTATCTCCTTGCACCTCTGTATATTATGTCGAAATTCTCCATCCTGAAGCTCGAAGGGGTTGGGAGCATCCCTTATAGCCCTGCACAGCAGTTTATTCTTTCTTTTTTGGCTTGAAGCGGGAGGCGACAACGACGCACTTGACATTCTGCAAATAATGATTACCAATTGTAATATAATGTTAAACACCTTTCTTGTAAGTATCGAAGCCTTTTTTGATAAGTGAAACATTACAAAATTAATACTCACGCTTAAATTTAAGTTTTTTTCAAGATTAATGTCTTACTTATCCAAGTCTTATCGTCACCAAGATGGCACTCGTATAAACTTATCGAATTGAGATGTCAAAAGTCGATCCAAAGTGGCCACCCGTGTTAAGCAAAATCGATAAAAGATGACGATTGTCATTTATCGTTGTCAAAAGTGGATAATACAATGTAACCGATGCCACCATGTTAGCCTACGTCGACAATGATAATATGTCGATGATCTTGAGATAAAAACGTTTTATTGCGTGGATAAGTGTCACCATAATCGGCCCGCTGGACTTCAAATATAGTCACTTCGTGTTGTGGCCATATCGCAGATAGTATTTTACGAAATTTCGAGATGTGTCCAAAATCGCAGAAGAATTAAATGACGATAATAAGCATACTATCATACAAAAACACACTTTAAAATATAAAATAAATGTAAAACACGAAAAATAGTTATCAGATACATCATAATCATCTTTGGCAGAGTAACAACATTATTAAATGAGATAATCAATGTCTCGAAGTATGCCTACCGCGTAAATTCTTTTGACAGATAGGTACATAATTTAAATTAACTATGTTTGGATATCTGCCCAGCTAAAATCCAGCCTCCTACTGTGTGCACGACAGGCAGTGATCAGATGCTGCGCCAGAAACTAATCATAGCAGCAGCATCCGGGAGGTGTCCGTCGCTAACTTCTTAATCGGTTCCTTCCCACTTTCGGTACTCCTTCCTCTGATCACTTTGGAAGAGGCGATTTTGCTGGTATCTATCCACACGCTCTCTATAGCGACGAATATGGCTTACCCACGCGTAAACTTTCAGCTTTAGGTTGTCGATACGTTCCGTGACACAGGCCATATAATGCTGGGACCTTATTCCGGTCCCAGCAAAAGCCTGATTCACGAAACGCATGACTCGGGGGCGTTCATTGCTCCCCTGAAGCAGATTAGCTTTCCTATGAGAGTCCACTTATCATTATGCCGCTCAATTCGCACTTGCCAAGCGGGGACAGACCCGCGAGCGCGCGGAGCTCGGCCGGTGTCCGAAAACTTGACTCGAGCTACGCGGCACGCAGCTATGGCCCCGCAGTACAAAATTGAGTGGGTATAGATAATATCCTCGCTGGCTTGTAAATATGACGCCAGCAAGGCGTTTAGGGCTTCCATTAGTGCTAAATTTCGTTTACTGACAGGTAAGCGTGGTAAACGAGGCCAAGAGTTGGGTGTGGACCGATACTGCGCGATCGCGTCTTCCAAAGCCCTCCTCAATTGCTCATTTACCTGGCTAGTTACGCTTATATTCGCACAATCCTCAACGTCGCTAACGGGATCATCCTGCACTGACATCAGTGCGTGTTGGGCGACTGGCATCGAAGCCGATAACGCAGCAGGAGGGTCCCGTGATGAAGCGGAGGTTGTACGAAAAGGGAGCGATTCAAGGCGTAGCCGATCAAGTATAGACTGGTGCGTTCGCAGTATCCGCTTCTGTTCTATACGTTTTTGATCTTGTTATCTTTTTTTTTTCATGTCATGGTATTAAGGACGGCGATCTCAAGCAATCAGTGAAGGAGCGCTTCTTCTGCCGCTATACAAAAGTTCTTAACAGTCTTTTGTCAAATCAAATAAATCAAATCAAATATTCCTTATTTGCTTAAAATGTGGTATAAAAAAGTCGTTAACAGTTTAAGTGGTTTCACACATTTTACCAGCAACTGGCATGCAAAAATTAACATTTAAATAAATCTTTAATAGATAAATAACCATTTCATAAGCATAACTTAGCAATGTGCCAACTCAAAACTAATCTTCGAAATTATTTCGTTTATCCTATCCTACCATTTTTTTTAATATGATATATTAGTAACCTGACTTCCTTACTTGAAATAGGCAAAAAATTCGTTAACGGAATAAAAACAGTTTTGTGTTAACCAGCTTTTGAGTCTACGTTTGAAAATTTTTAGAGGCAAGTTTTTAATGTCACTTTGCAATCTGTTGTAAATTTTGACCGACATACAAAATGTGCCTCTGCTGTACAATTTAGTCTTTTGAGGGGGTACAACCAGTCTATCAGGAAACCTTGTTCTGAAGTTACAAACATCTTTGCATGTTATAAATAGCCCTGGGTTAGTTTTGACGAACAAGCAAACTTCGTAAATATACATTGAAGGCACAGTTAATAAATTTAAATTCCTGTATAGTGGTCTGCATGAGGTCAAGACGTCTACATTACATAATGCTCTAATACATTGTTTCTGTGCTATCAAGGCCCGATTCGCATGACAAGAATTTCCCCATATCAGGATACCGTATCGAAGCAATGAACATACATACCCATGGTACGCTTGCATCGCAACATTTTTGGAACTAATTTTGGTTAGTCGCCATAACGCATATGCAAACGAATTAATTTTTCTACACAACTCATGTATGTGATCATCCCAGGAACATTTATTGTCTATGATAAGGCCTAAAAAAGTAGTTTTGGAGGATTTTTTGATAACTTGACCTCTATAATTTACATTGAGGGAGTGTTTATTACCATTTCTATTTGTGAATTGCATAAATGTTGTTTTGTCGATATTAATATTTAGATTATTTTTGTTTAACCAAGTTATAATTTTAAAAATCGAATCATTTATTTCTTCATTATGTACATCCCTAACACGGCACGGTATAACAAGTGACAGATCGTCAGCAAACAGTGTGCATTTAAACTCTATTACGTCTGGGAGATCATTTATGTAGAGCAAAAACAACAAAGGGCCCAAAATACTACCTTGAGGTACTCCTACTCGGTTTGTTTTGATATCAGACTTATATGAAGTCCTGTATTATCACATTTATTTGTTATTTCGACAAACTGGGTTCTTGCATGTAGATAACTTCGAAGCCACTCATGTACTATACCTCTGATACCATACCGTTCGCATTTGGCAAGAAGTACTTCGTGGGACACGAAATCGAAAGCCTTGCTCATGTCAAAAAAGAGGGCAGAGACTGATGCGCTTCTGTCTAAGTACTGAGATACACAGTTGATTAAAGAAAAGGCAGCCAATGACGTAGATTTTCCTTTTTGGAAACCATATTGGTTCGGTTTTATTATGTTGAATTTACCTAAAAAACTTGTAATACGTTCATGCATCGCTCTTTCAAATATCTTGGAGAACAAAAGTATTAGAGAAATCGGTCTGTAATTTCCAAGACCTTCCTTGATTCCCTTTTTATGAAGTGGTTTTACCAGCGATAATTTTAGTGATTCTGGGAAAATGCCACTTGTAAACGACAAATTTACCAGGTAGCTAAGTATGGCTGAAATTTGTGATTTGCAAATCTTTAATATATGTGTTTGTATGTCATCGTAACCAGTTGATCTCGTAGGTTTCAGATAATTAATCATTTTAATCATCTCGTCCTCATCAGTAGGGACTAAAAACAAGTTAGAGGTATTTGATTTCATAAGTGATATGTCAATTTGTTGTTTATTAGTAGTGTCAGAGTTCGAGTCCGTCATTTTTATGTAATAATTATTAAATTCATTTGCAATATCAATGGGGTTATTCACTATTTCATTATTAACTGGACGTATGTATGTACTGACTTAAGTATGACAGTTGACATTTTATTGCCAAATCTTTGTCGGTTGGTTCCCGTTTGCAGAACTACGTCCAACTATTAACTTATTAATATTGGTATTATTATGATTACTTCCGGTCGTATTTTTGATAACATCCCAAGTCGCTCTGCAAATATTCTTAGAATGGGATAGGTATTTGTTATCTGTTACCTTTTGAGCTTCATTTATACATCTTTTTAGCATTTTCCTGTAGGACTGATATCTAATTTTGTAATGACTTTTATTTTTTGAGTTTTTATAGAACAGAAAGCGTAGCTGTCTCTTTGTTTTTACTGTTTTTTTTATACCCTTTGTAAACCACTTTGTATCTTTTGGTCTAACCGTATGTTTTAATTTGTTAATTGGAAAACATAAATTGTAAAAAAGGATAAAAAGATTATGAAAAATATTGAATGCTATAGTCATGTCTGGTTCAAGGTATACGTCAGACCATGACAACGCATTGAGGCATGAAACAAACTTCGAGATGTTTTCTTCACTGTAGACTCTTTTATAGTGGTACCAAAACAAGATAGGTTTAGCTCTATTTAAGATAGTGAAAGTAATGCTTTGTGCTGTCTCATGATCTGATAAACCTAAGTTATAAATGTCACTTTGGGCTTCTGGAACATTAGACATGATTTGATCAAGGCATGCATTTCTACGAGTAGGACCAAGGATATGTAATAAGAAATTATTACTTATTGCAATTCGTGTAAAATCGTTTGTATGTACAGATATGTACGGCTTTAGGGTGTCTATGTTAAAATCTCCAGTGATAACTATTTTATATTTGGTTTTGTGCTTTAGTCTGCTTATCAGACGATTCAACTTCTCCAAAAAGAGGTGTAAATTGGAAGTAGGTGTTCTATATATACATATAACTATGCATTTTATTGATGTGATGTCTACGCCACAGCATTCAAACACATAGTCCTCCGAATAATCATTCAAGAAGGTTAATTCGCGTATTTCAATATCGTTCGGACAAAATATACTAACACCACCTCTTTTTTGGTGGGATCTCGAATAAGAAGCTGATAGACGATATCCTGATATGTGTACATTCCCTTCACTTCCTGTTTTTATAAACGTTTTGCTAAAACATAATACATCAAAATGTTTATTCTTTCCTGCCATTTCACATAGTGTAAGTTCTATTAACTCCTTTTTGCAGATCAATCCTGCTATGTTTTGGTGAAAAATAGTAAATACATTTTTATTGGCCACGAAAAAATTTTTCATTAGCTTGCTGAGTCGGCTTGTTCACATTGCTTTTAGGGAAGTACTCAGTAATAACTCTTTGGGACAGTTTTTTCCGAATTTGAGTATTTAAACTATTTACATTCTGGATACTGTTTTTCCCAAAGTAAAACGGTATTGTCCCCCTCTTATAATGTTCCGTCTTTTTATGAGTTAAGTCAAGCTCATTTACAACTTTTGTTTTTAACATTTTATTATAGCTTAGATATTTTTTGTCATAATACCTGGAGTCCAGAAGAATGTTTATTTTAAAACATAACCTGTGCACAAAGTTCTTATCGTTATAGTCTAAGTCATTTAAATTTAAGAATATACAGTTTTCAAAATTTTTACAACATAAATTTATGGTATGTCGGAGGGTAATAAGGTGCACGCCTTCAATAGTTGGGTGATGCCGCTGATCACATACTCCTTTGGCATACTAAGGTGGACTCTATTGCTTAAATCACATCGCATGTTGCACCCACGCTCTTCTGTCATGAGATTGTACATCCCGAGGAAATGTGGAGGTCGAGGCATTTTAAATGCTTAGAATCTCCACAACCGCGAGGTGTGCAATCTCATGGATTATTTCCTTGGCAATGAGTGTGGGATGCATCGTGGTTGCAGTAGACAGGAGCCTCACGCCTCTCTCATTGGTAAACGAAAACTGGCGCAGACGAATGTTGTTGAGCACTGAAGACCGCAAGAACGTATGGAAGAGCAAGGAGCTACACGGACGCTTCTACCGGGCCCTAACAAGGCCCGACGTAGACTTTTTAGCGTCCGTGAACTAACTACGACTTGGTGATCTCTTTGGGGAAACCAAAGGTTTTGTATGTATAATGACGAACAATTCCCGGAAATATATTCTGAGGGGAGGGTCGACACTTCTCGAGCGTGCCGGTGCCCCGGCAAGTCCCTCAGACACATAATTTCCGGTTGTTCGCATTTGGCCAACGGCGAGTAGGTACTTGCACAGACATTAACCTCGTGGCCAGAAACATCCATCAGCAACTTGCTCTTCAATATGGTCTTTTTGAGTCTGAAGTGCCGTACTATAAGTACACACCGGCGCCAGTTCTCGAAAATGGTCGCTCTATTGGGATCGATCTGTCATCACGGATATCGTATTAACAGATCGATGTGATTTTTATTTCGTTTATATTTTGACGCATTCATTGTAATCACGGTCCCATTTAAGCACTATTCCCACCAAACGGCCCGCAACGGATCGGAACGGAAAGAATTGTATGGTCTTTAAACGATATTAAATCATGTTCACAGTACCTATTTAAAGTCTATATAACCAAGCCGCGCACAGCAACTTGACCGCGGGCGTCTTCCGCGACACGCGATCGTAGCCGAAAGCATGCTGCGACGCGCGATCGGCTTCGTCATAAATAGACAATAATTATTTTAATAGACGCGATCAGCTGTCGCCGCATCCGTCCGTATCCTTTCCGATCTAATGCGATGCGAGCCGTTTGGTGGAAATCATCCTTTACTGTTGTGCGATGTGAACGTAACTCAAAACTTTGTTCCGAACGTTTATGCTACACGGCCGCAACCCCGAAGTGGCCGTATTGCAGGTAAGGGATAGTCGATTTTTGGAAATTTGCATAAGGCCACAAGTGCATTAAGAGGCTTTAGAGGATAGTTTTCCTTATTTTTTTGAGTTAAGGTGGTAAATTAAACCCTTCTGACTGAATTTTCATTTTTAATATCATTGCAGATTCATTCTGCAATAATATTAAAAATGAAAAATTTTTGAGATGAGGCCGTATAGCAGCCACTAGGCGACATAACAGTAAAATCCAACGTTACCCATACAATTTGGCGGGGAGAGAGCGTCACTTGTCAAATCATAACCGTCAAGTGCGAATCGTTTGCAAGTTCGTTTAGAAATAATATTTTACTATAACAATTTTAATTCACAAACCAATTTGCTACCTCAAAACTTTACTTAATATTTGTATTATTCATTGAATTTCTATTATAAATTATTATTTAAAGGATTATCAATCACCAGGAGCCAGTTAGATTCTTAGAATAAATTTTTCAAGCATTATCCGAAAAAAACAAGAATTCAATATTTAAATTCATAAAAAATACTGTTATATGACGAGGAAAAGAAATGACGCAGCTAAATTTTTACCGAATATGCAATTTCAGTTTCTCGTCGTAATTAACAGTCAAAAGTCCAACGCCAATACGTTGTTTGTTTAGAATTTTAAGACTCAATAAAGGATGAGTTAGAACTGTTTAACTTGATCCCACGAAATATTATCATTAATTTATTCTTAGATTAGATCTGTAGAAACCAAAGTTAAATAATAAGCACATTTAGTCCATAGAACTTGCCCCAGTTTGAAGTTACATTGTGTTGATGTGAAGTTACTTACCTAGATTAACAAGGCTTTGCGTTAGGGTAATATTTTGCATTCAGTTTTTATTTTTGTGGAATAGACTCAATAAATAAACAAGCGACTCATTATTTCAATACATCGGTTTTCCGCTACCATATCCACGTCGGTTCAACTTGTTGGAGGCCTACCGACGACGACTGACTAAAAAGTAATATAATAACATGATAACTCATTAAATTTTATTGTTTTATAATTTAATTTAATTTATTAACATAATAACTATGTGTTCCGCTTGAGTTTCCACTGAATCTGTATTTACGCTTGTGCAATTTATTAACACTTCGGGGCAGCATAAACCGTTTCGGTTGTTAGTGTTGATACACAATGTAACTAGGTGTTTTTCATGTTCCTAGTAAAATTAAATTTAAAAATACCTACGTTGTGTAACAACACTAACAAACCAAACGGTTTAACCTACCCCGAAGCGCTATTATCTGAAAACCTTTTGAAACTTGATCCAGTTTTTAGTGAAACGAATGTGCTCAAATTTCTGCAGTTTTCAGGAGAATAGTAAAAATGCCATCCACTTTAAATAAATACAAAATGGATTACCACGCCACATTGTCCAAGTGACTAATGAATAAAATCATAAAAAAGTTTTGCAATGGACTTACTGAGACACCTAGAAATCCATTTATTGTGTAGGTTTAAATATTTTAAATTTAAATCATTTAGCAATTTCTGTAGCATTAAACATGATAAGATGATAGCATTAAACATGATAAGATGATAGTTAATAACAGTAACAAATGTCTGCCCTATCGTGGAAGTGAGATGTCGACCGGATATGTATGTATGTATGTGTATGTATGTGAGCAAAATTAGTAGTTCTTGAACTACCACGACTACCACGAGACTGATTTTAATAAATATAAAGAAATCGTATGATTCAAGGATAACGTGTAACCATTATGGGCTAATAAGACTTATAAGAAAATAAAAGACTCTTTGTACCAGCCGTCATTAAAAACCACAAGAATTAGAATGAACGAAATCAGGGATCAAAACGAACACTAAGGGCCACTTGCACAGAAAATTTAACACGCTATTTACACTAACACGGGTTAAGCTCTGCTTAATAAACTTCATTATGTATCAGTTACATAAATAACTATTTTGTCCTTACAGAAATAAGAGGACTATGCAAAACGGATAGTCGTAAAATAAAGATTTAAAAAACCGGCTAATTTGGTCTTCGAGTTAATAAATTGCACGAGCGTAATTGCAGATTCAGCGGTAACTCAAGCAGAACACATAGTTATTATGTTATTAAATTAAATTATAAAACAATAAAATTTAATGAGTTTCCATGTTATTACTTTTTAGTCACTTGTAGGTGTAAGGAGGAGGCAGCGTCATCGGTATGCACGGGACCGGTCCCTGTGGCTAACCTTGGGGGAGGCCTGTGCACGTCTTTCGGTAGTTTCGGTTGAAATGACGAGTCGCTTGTTTATTTATTGAGTCTATTCCACAAAAATAAAAAATGAATAGGTATAAAATATTACCCTAACTCAACGCCTTGTTAATCTAGGTAAGTAACTGCACATCAACACAACGTAACTTCAAACTGGCGAGTTCTATCTACTTAATGTGCTTCTTTTTAGGGTTCCGTACCCAAAGGGTAAAAACGGGACCCTATTACTAAGACTCCGCTGTCCGTCTGTCTGTCTGTCACCAGGCTGTATCTTGTGAACCTTGATAGCTAGACACTTGAAATTTTCACAGATGATGTATTTCTGTTGCCGCTATAACAACAAATATTATAAACAGAATAGAATAAATATTTAAGGGGGGGGGGCTCCCATACAACAAACGTGTTTTTTTTGCCGTTTTTGGCTAATGTTGTAAAGATAATGGTACGGAACCCTTCGTGCGCGAGTCCGACTCGCACTTGGCCGGTTTTTAACTTTTTAGACGGCATTTATTCATTCTCCTGAAAACTGCAGAAATTTGGGCACATTCGTTTCATTAAAACTGGAATAAGTTTCAAAAGGTTTCAGATAATAGCGCTTCGGGGTAGGTTAAACCGTTTGGGTTGTTAGTGTTGTTACACTATGTAGGTATTTTAAAACTTAATTTTACTAGGAACGTAAAAAACACCTAGTAACATTGTGTATCAACACCAACAATCCAACCCGTTTACTACCCCGAAGTACTATTATCTGAATAAATTTGAAAATTGTTCCAGTTTTTAGTGAAACGGATTAAACTTGGCCAAGTGACCTCTTATTTTGGATAAAAATGAAAGAACCTATGTCCACGTTAGAAACCGAGAAGTAACTCAACTCTTTAATGATGTTACGTAAATGATTTAAGAAAGATGACCAAATTATTAGCAATTTAAGTTTGCCTAAGATCCCGGGCTCGCTCCTTCCGCCCAAATCGCTGCTATACGATTTTGAGTACCCTCAAGGATTGTGGACCTCGTCCCAGACTGGGCAGTCCCCCAGCAAAGTTCTGCTTCTAAGATGATTGCAAAAGAATGATAAAAAGATAAAAGATAAAAGATGTTTATTCAGTAAGTAGGCCGCACGGGCACTTTTACACGTCAAAAATCTACCAGCGCTTCGCAAGAGACCACTGCTGAGAAGAAACGCCGCAAGAAACTCAACAGTCAGTCGTTTTTTAAATATTGCTTATGATAAATGATATTATAAAACGAAAAAAAAACTTAACCTAGCATTATATAAAACAATGAATGTAACAAAAAATATGAATATATATATCATGCGTAGTTGAGCAGGAAAATGTGTCAAAACTCAAAATTTCTACAAGAACTCATAAGTAGTAAATATAAAAAATAAATAAAAATTATACTTACCTATGACGGTGTAAAACAACACATACGACGACTTTTTCAAGTAATTTTTAAGTACTGGAAATGGTAACTTTAAAACTTCGTCAGGTAATTTATTATAGAAATGAATGCATTGACCTACAAATGATTTATATACCTTACGGACACGATTTTTTTTTATAGCTATTTTATTTTTGTTTCTAGTATTCAAACTATGTATGTCACAATTCTTAATAAAAGAGTCTTGATTTTTAATGACATAAATAATATTCTCATAAATAAATTGTGATGCTACTGTCAAAATATTAATTTCTTTAAATAGTAATCTCAAGGAATCACGGGAGTTTAGGTTATATATAGAACTAATGGCTCTTTTTTGTAACACGAAAATAATCTGTATGTCAGCAGCTTTTCCCCAAACAAGAATACCGTACGACATAACACTATGAAAATAACTATAATAAACTAAGCGAGCTGTCTCAACATTGGTAAGTTGTCTGATTTTCCTAACAGCATAAGCTGCCGAACTTAATTTGCCTGCTAGTACTGCTATATGGGGACTCCATTGCAAGTTTTTATCTATAGTTATTCCTAAGAAAAGCGCCTTATTCACCATTTCCACACACTCGCCATTTAGAAAAATACTAGATTCTACCGGTCTAACATTAGGCAAAGCGAACCTAACACATTTAGTTTTCTTAGCATTAAGTAGCAAATTGTTACCAGTAAACCAATTAAGTACTTTACCTAGCGTCGCGTTTATCCTACTATAATCGACGGATTTTCGGTCTACCTTGAAAATCAATGATGTATCATCAGCAAATAGCACAATATCGCAAAGATTAACTACCGCGGGTGGTAAGTCATTTATATAAACGAGAAATAAGAAAGGACCCAATATAAAGCCCTGTGGCACACCTAATTTAACAGCTGCTCCAATGGACTTTGTTTGGTTTACAACAACCGTTTGTGTTCTATCACTAAGATATGAAGACATAAGATTTAGAGAATTATTTGACAGACCATAATTTCCTAATTTTAATAAAAGAGTCGCATGATCTACGCAATCGAAAGCTTTGGAAAGGTCACAAAAAATTCCTATTGCATCACAAGATGTCTCCCAAATATTGTATATATATTTAATGAGTACAGATGCTGCATCAGTTGTGGATCGTCCTCTGGTGAAGCCGAACTGATTACTGTTAAGCAGTTTATTTCTATTGAAGTGACCTAACATATCTTTTAACATTAACTTCTCAAAAACTTTACTTAAAACAGGTAGAATAGAAATGGGTCGGAAATTCGTTAAATCACTCCTCTCGACCGATTTAAAAAGTGGTAAGACTTTACTATATTTCATAAGATTTGGAAAGACCCCCTCTAAAATGCAATTATTGTAGATTAAAGCTAAGTGAGGTGCAATTATATCTATGACATGATGAATGACTTTAACTGACGTTCCCCATAAATCCTCAGTATTTTTTAAACTAAGCGATTTAAATGCCTTAACAATAGAAACTGAATCTACGTGGGTAAAATCAAAGTTTACATTAAAATTAGTAACATTAGCACAAAGTAATTTTTGAGCTCCAATCGCAGATGATTGAAGACATTTCGTGGTATTAATGGCTATGGTGGAGAAATAATCTTCGAACGCTAAGGCCACGTCTTTATTTGACGTGATTTGTTTGTCACCCTTGTTTAGGGTGATTTGATTATCGCGAGTTTTAGTTTTACCTGTTTCTCTATTTATAATTTTCCACACAGTTTTTACTTTATCGTCAGAAGCTTTGAGTTTAAGACTTAAGAAATTTGACTTAGCAGTTAAGCAAACTTGCTTGAAGGTCCTCGAATAATTCTTAATATAAACTAGGAAGTCACCATTCTTGTTCACCTCCCTCTCTCTATATAGTTCATAAAGCCTATTTCTACTTCTATGAATGCCTACAGTAGCCCATTGACTAAACTTGGTTTTTGACCCAGAAACAGTTTTCATTTTGAATTTTTTATTAAATTGGTGAAGAACTACACCGAACAAATCATTATAAATACTATTAGAATCATTATGTAAAAATGATAACCCACAGATATTACTCTGAACTTTATTTTTGAATAATTCCAAACGATTGCTAGTTATGGGTCTGTATGTTATTGTCTGTGGTTCTTGATGAAAATCATTTAAAAAAGAAGCCTTTTGGCCACTATGATCAGAATTAAAGCAATTAAATATTTCCTTATCCAAACATTCACAATTACAAAAAATATTGTCTAAACAGGTCGCACTTGAAACACCTATCCGTGTAGGTTCAAAAAACAAATTACCTAAATTAAAAGATTTAAATAAACTTAAGATCTTAATAGTATCAGTTGACGATTCCAGTAAGTTAACATTAAAGTCTCCACAAACAATAACATGCTTTTGGGTTTTACATGCAAATTTTAACACATTTTCCATACTGGATTCAAATGTGCTGAAACCAGCCGATGGCGGTCTGTAAACACAAATGATTATGTAATTTTCTAGTTCTACGCTAGAAATTTCTACAACCCTCTCTATGGATAGCCTAACAATATCTTTCCTTTCTTTTGATTTTACAGTACTTTTAACAATTATTAAAGAACCACCATGAATGGCGGATTTTCTGGCAAAAAAACTAACTAATTTAAAATTAACAAAATCAAAAATTAATTGATGTGGTCTAAGACAATGTTCAGTAATACACATAATCTGTACATTTTCAGTATCTAAAAATAATCCTACTTCTAATTCTTTGCTGGAAAACCCTTGAATATTTTGATGAATTATATTTATACTCAAAGGTGTTTCCGCTGTCCTATACTTTAGTTTAAATGATCAGGATTGGCATTTATATTTGTTGATTGGTATTTGTCAGTTGTTTGTATTTGTTTATATCTATTTGGTTCTATATTAAAAGCCAAAAGTTCTACCAAAGTTAAAATATATTTCTTTGGCAAATGATTTTTTTCAGATGTTAGCGTGAGGCGCTTTATGAATTTATTTAAGTCAAAGAAGTGATATTTGCTATTATAGCATACAGAATTATACATTAAAGAATTTAAGTATCCTATTTTATTATTATGATTATATGGCATATTTTGTGAATATGCACAAAGTATAATTTTACCTATTCCGGCCTCTTCAATGAGGCTTAATGTTGTCATTAATCTATCTACACTAGACTTATCTATACCAAGACTGTTTCCTACTAAAATCACTAGAGTAGTAGAACTGTCATAACTTCCCTTACTTAACTTTGATAATAATAGATCAATATTTTTGTTTCCAAATTTAGATAAAGGGAAAGGATTGACATTTTATTGCACCTACCTACTTTTTGATTTCTGTTTCACCTTAAGGTTGACTGGTAGAGAATTCTTGTAGCATTAAGTTCGCCTTTTGTACACTGTTTTAATTTTGTGCAATAAAGTATTTAAATAAATATTAATTGACATAATTGCATAAGACTTGCATTATGATAACAATAGTTTATTACATTTTGTGTCAATTTATTACTTAACATGGAACCCATTCCAGACCCTATTTGATCTGAATAAATAATAGTTTTATTATTACTAATTTGTCTATGGGACTTATCTAAAACTATTTTTGGGGCACATAGCTCAGAAGTATCAAGAGCCACCTCTGGCTGAACCACAGCTGTTGGTGCAGATCCTAAACAATTACAAATTACAAATTACAAATGCTATTATTAATTAAGGAATTAAAACGCTCTTCATTATATCTACTACTTTCCAGCAATTGTGTGATTGTCTCTATGTCATCGTAGTTGAGTAAGTAACAGTAAGCAATGGACAAAGAGGAATCACCAATGGAGAGTGGGTTATTTTATACTTTTCTAAAAAGAGATTTGAAATAATCTCTCCGTATTGTGATATTGATCATATTTAAAATCTAATCCAAAATAAGTAAAACAGATGATTTGAAACAGCATATGTCAGGGAAAAGGTTAGTGATGAAAGTTAATGAAAGCTTTGATTAGTTCAACAGAAAACACTGTGTTTTATTACAAAACACAGTGTTTTCAAAAACAACATTCTATCTAGAGATTAACTTGAGCTCGAAGGAAACTTACCGAGATGATGCAAGTATTTTAAATAGGGTATTCCAAATAGGTACCTGTACCATCTTTATAGCAAAGCCAACTTCCATATCTGAGCCACGTTCGTTCCATCGTCGACTTTAAAACCTAAAATATTTTAATGACTTACCGCCGGACTCGGGGACATTTGAGAGACAACACTTGTGTCAGAAGGAGTGGATCAAACGGAGCAGGTAGATAGAGGACGTCAAAACCTATCGATTTCACCCCCATGTATTGTATGTTCAGCTATATGTATGTATGTATGTATGTATGTAAACACTTTATTGTACAAAATAAAAAAAACAGAACAATACAATTAATATAAAAATAAGTACAAAGGCGAACTGATAGATACTCGTACGCCTGGCTGGGTTTCGGGTAGATATTCTACTGTTCTAAAGTTATTTAAGTTTTCGTAAAATTTCACAAACACCCTATGTTACCACCTATCTTCGTTAACTTAATGTAAACAATCAAATTAACAGCTATGATTTACGTTTTGTAGGTAGTGGAATAGTTGGTCTTGAGTATCCAATTAATAACGTGATCATAAAAATTATCAATATTTAGACAATTGTACCTACGTGTAAGTATCTACTTGGCATTTTATTCTAGAAATTATTCTAACAACTGCACTAATTAATGTTAAATCTCCTGTACAAAATTTATTGTGTTTGGTTTACAGGAAAATGTAAAAAACTAAATTAAGTACTACAATAGAGACATTAACGTACCCCCTTAACTGAAAACTTGTGAATGTAACCACCTAAGTCAAAGTGTATTAATAAGTCAAAATGACATCAGCTTTACTATACTCTCTATTAATTTAAGTCGTAAATAAAAGCTTTTACTTAACTGTAAAAGTTAGTCTTGAAATTTTACTTGTAGTCAGTTTTTGTTATTAGTCGAAATTAAGCTAGAAAGTACTTGTAAACCCGGTAACAAGGCAGTATTATAATGTCTAAGAACTGATCTGATGATGGAATTTGAAGATAGTCATAGGATTGCTGCTGTACTTTCTCTTTCTTTTATATTGTCTTCTGCTGATTTTGCCTGCCGTCTATTCCTTTGAAAGTTTTTACTTAAGGGATAATGGTTAATTTCACACTTGGTGACGTAATAAACAAATTTTAAATGATCCTGTAATTTTAATGTAATAAAATGTATGCAGAAGATTTATCATAAACCAGAGCAGTTAATGAAATAAGTTTAAATAAGGCCCGAAAGTCGGAGTTAAAGATGGGTTAACAGAGCGATAGTTCAAGAACGAATTATTTTCTTAAAAATTGGTAATACCTTTGATCGTGAAGTTTATTGGAGACTCAAGACCAACTATTCAACTACCCATTTTAAACAAAAATCACAACTGTAAATCATACTAGCAACGTTAGGTGGTAACAGAGGGTGATATTAAAATATTACGAACACTTAAATAATTTTGGAACAGTAGAAAATCGCTACCTACCTATTTAAAGGGTGGCGATAAGTTATCTCTATTAAGATAGTTAAGCGACTATAAACGAGGAACATTTAAATGTTTAAATATGACACTGACTTTCCCGCGGCGTTCCTTGTGGGACGCGACGTGAAGTGGGACTACATAACAGTTTATTATGATTACTAAAAAGTATAAAACAACAAATAGTTAAATGTTTTAAAAAACAAAAAATCGCCTTCAAAAACGCAAAAAATAACACATACATACAAACATACCGTCACGCTTTCATTCCAGAGTGGGGTAGGCAGAGCTACAAAATTACCAACAACTCTAACAACTTGTTGATAATTTTATAACCACGTTTTGCACAACGCAAACGCAAAAAATAACTTCTTTTAATATGGTACTAGGTAATATGGTCCAGTCCAACTGAAGTCGGCGACTCACAATATTTTAAACCAAAAGCTGACTTCAATTGGATATTAATAATAGGATTTTGAAAGAAGTCATTTTTGCGTTTTTGAAGATGGTTTTTTTTAAACAATTATTATACCCATTTTTCTGACGTTCCACTCGATTTATCTTCATGGAATTCCACAAATATTCCAATTTTGCTTCTTCTAGCTATTTATACCAGTAAAAGTTCTTACAGTTTGTAAATTGTAAAATCAACACTTTTCCAACAGAAAAGTTAAGATTGTCTCACTCCAGTTTATCTTTTGGTTAATAAAAGTAAAAGTCCAATTACCTAACTGTTGACACTGTTATACATACATACTTATTTATAATTTACATCATTTGTCATCTATTTCAATTAATTAACGCAAGTTGTAGTCATGATGTAGTAGGCAAAAAAAGACGACGTAGTTGGCCTAGTTGGTAGTGAATCTGCCTGCGAAGCTAGTGGTACCGAGTTCCATTCCCGGTCAGAGCAAATTTGTATGATGAGCGCGAGAAGTTTATTACTAACTAATAAAATAACTCCCAACCTTTCAATTTTAGTATGAACTGCTGCTAACCACAATGTATTAATCGCTTTAGGGTTTGATTTTGAAGGAAACTCAAAATATACCTACTCAGGAAAGCGGGAAAAATCTTCGAGTCTCGATTCCTATTACGAGTAACAAGTTAATACGGAACCCTCGGTGCGCGTGTTACCTACTTGTTCAGGATAAAAAAAATATGTCAACAATCACATTATGACTAAATAAAAACATGGAAAACAATAATTTAATCTTTAATTCAAATCCTACTAAAATTTCTAGATTTTGAGAAGACATATTACGCCAAACTATTTATGATTGAAATTCAGTTATTTATGCTTGATCTATTTTTAACATAATCTTATTTTAACTCTTAACCAAAACATGAGGGTATTTCGCTTTTCTCGCTTTCCACTTCTGCCAGTCTGTCCGTTAACTCCTCCTAAACCACGTAACGGATTTTGATCCGGTTTTCACCATCAAGTAGATTATTTTTCACAGAAGGATTTTATGTATATTTAATTATGGTTTATGTACGGGTGTGACAGAAAACTCACATAAACCGAAGTGAAGCAAGGGCGGGTTGCTAATTTGTTATAAAATTATAGAAAATCATACCTAAGCTCTCTCGGGTCTTGTGAGATACGGCTCAAACTGGCCGCCCCCAAGCTGATCGCAGGTGTTAGCGCGACGCAAGGTTTCGGCATGGAGACGAGGCATCAAAGTGACATCTACATTGATACTAGTTCTCAGTGTCAAATGCACTACATATCCTACACCGCATTTCATCTGCAGTGTCACACTCGGCCACAAACACTCTTTCTTTTATGTAACCCCATAAGAAGAAGTCAAGTGGAGTGAGGTCCGGTGAGCGAGCAGGCCATGAATGAGGACCATAGCGCCCAATCCAGCGGTTCGGGAATGTGTTATCGAGATGTTCTCTTACTGGACGTACGGAGTGCGGAGGGGCTCCGTCATGCATAAACCAAATTCTGGGCAGTTGTGCAAGAGGCACGTCCTCCATGTTGTCCCACTCGGCTTCTAGTTCAATGCGTAAATTCCTTAATTCCCTCTCCAGGTCTCGTTGTAAAAACTCTAGGTATCTTTGCCCGTTCATACGTTCGGGCAAAAATACTGGTCCAAGAATTTTGTTTTTGTAAATCCCAGCCCATACATTCACCGACCAGCGGGTTTGATGCCCTGTTTGCTGAACTACGCGCGGATTTGTATGGGCCCAGAAGTGGGAATTACGCCGGTTCCACATTCCATTTCTGGTAAAGGTCGATTCATCTGTCCAAATAATATGTGACACGAAATTATAATGTGCGAATCGACTTTGCTGGTCTGCCAGCCACCTGCAGTACTCGCGTCGGCGATCCCGGTCTCCAGGCACTAGTGCATGCACTTTGTGAATTCGGTACGCACGTTGCCTGTCTCTGCGGAGAACTTTATTGAACAGTCCTGTGCGATACTATTATACCGCGACGTCTTAATAAGCGCGCTGCAGTGCGAGTCCCAATTCGTGGATTGCGTCGCACTACATCCAAAATGCTGTTTTCGGCTCGCACGTTAATCGATCTGCCGGCGGCTTCTTCTTGTGGGACAATAGGCACATTATCTAGTACTCGTTGATACGCGCGGGTTATGACGCGGGGGTCTGCCGGTGACCTTGCGTTGGGATATCTTTGCTCGTAAATCCGTAGGGCCTCGCTAGCGTTTCCCAATGCCTCCCCGTAACACAATAACATCTGGCCATATTCCCGAGCACTAACCAGATTACTCATTGCTATGATAAAATAAGGGCAGCGAAAATTTAAAAATACACAAAACAGTTGCAGTACAGCGAAAGGTAAAGTAAAGTAGAAAGAAAATCGTTCAAACTGTCAACTAAAAAAATAATATTAGTTTGGTGGGTACTTAGATTCAAAGTGAATACACAGTTGCTACACTATGAATACGCAGCAGGTAATAAACATATAATTTTCAATGTAATTGCTCATAAAGTAGTTTTAAATTTGTTTTTTGTTTGTGCATAACCGATGTTTACTTTAAAATAAATAATGAGGATTTAATGTAGGTATGACAATTTCATTAAAAAAATTGGTACGTACTTTTTTCTTTAAACGTAAACATCTTAACGCTTGTAATTTTATTTGTAATAATTAATTTCATTAAGAACCTATCGTCTTGCAACCATTTTGTAATGATTTCCCCCTGAAGTTTTCAAAATGAATTTGGCAACTAGTTCAAATTTTGATTTTAATTTATTAAAATGTTACCTATTATCATCTTTTAGCAAAGATTTGCAGCAATGATACACGGCTAATCAGGGGCTCACACGGGTCATAAAATGCCGCCTAACAAAGGTTCCACAGGCTTGTGTAAACACGACTTTGCACCCGTATCTATTATCTATGCTTTTACAACGATTACCTATAACAATATTTTTAATAACAAAATTGAGGGTGTCTTAAAAACAAGATAGCTGTCACAAGTAAACGGATCGCAGATACAAAGAACGTCTATGTAAACATTCTCGAGGACACTATAGAAATTGTGTGATTGTTGTCATAAAAATAGACATTTAAATTTTCGCTTAAATACCTATAGGTACTTAAATTGTGCATGTGCGTGGTAAAGAGTCACGGGAGTGTTTACGTGTTTTTATTTGGTGTTAGTGACCACCGAGGTCAGGAATGTTTTCTCAAGTAAGTACAAATTGCGTCTTGCTTCTTACCAGCGTGTGGAAACCTTCCGAACATCCTGTTAGGAAAAGAGATCTGGGTCCCAAAGATAATGGGTTAGCATCGTTGTCCATTGCCAAAAAATACTTGGACTTAATTAGCGATAGACTATGCAATTTCTGCAAGCAGCCCTAAGTTAACAATTTAGAAATTATTTAATTGTATTTAACTCACTTTTATTACACTCACTTTTAGCTATTTAAACAAATATACGAGTATAAAGTCGCTTTTAACGTGCATATCAGATTCATTTGAAATGTAGCTTACTTATGCGATTTTCCTGACAATGCTACGATATGGTACAGTGGAGTTTAAAATTGAAATCAAGTATTTTTTATTGAATAACACACAAATACACACAAAAAATACAAATTCAAAAAATACTGAGTAGAAATTTTGAGAAGATTTCTTTACTTCATGGTTTAGTTGAAATGAGGAGTAAATAAACTATGAAAAAGAATAAGTACAAGGGTCTCGGGGCAGAATATAACTTCGTTCCATTCGGCGTCGAGACCCTTGGTCCGTGGGGACCCGGTGCTATCAGCCTTTTTAAGGATATTTCGAAAAGTCTGATAGCAACAACCGGAGACCACAGAGCTGGCAGCTTCCTCGGGCAACGAATTAGCATTGCTATACAACGAGGAAATTCTGCCAGCATCTGTGGTACTTTGGCACGGGGGCCCTCTGTTATTTAGCTTTTATTTAGTTTTAATTTCATTGTACTGTTTAGCTTAGTTATAATTTTTGGTTTAATTTATCTTTTAATTTGCCAAAGTTTTAATTTTTAATCTTTAATTTGTATTGTAGTTATAAAATTATATTAAATTGGAGTAAATTAGAATTTAAAATTCAGTGTAAGTAAGTACCTACAAGGAATAAAAAGAGTTAGAAGCACATTAATCAACAAACTCGTCGACTTTGCTTGCCAGAATGATTAGTTGTGACTTAAAGGTTCGTTCAGAATTCTAGTAATGTGTTGCCATTTAATTCCGTGAGTATCAATTGCGTAGCTTAAGGCACGATTTTCATGATATTTTAAAAAAATGGTCAAATGCGAGCTGAATTAACTCGCGCACCGAGTGTTCCGTACGGCCGCACAGTAGGTACCTATTACTAATCATTATTATCCGATTTAAATAGATTTCGAATCGAATCAGCACGACCCTCTCCCACTTGACCATTTTTTAAGTAGTATTTGTTGTTTTCCTTCGGGGTTCGTACTATAATCAAACCAAATTTAACGCTTGTATGTTTGATCGTTTTTACGATACAACTAAAATAAAATACGTTGAAAAAAACCGTTACATGTATGGACCTCCTTATTTTTTTTTTTTTAATGTTAATCCGCTATTAAGAATAGAATGGAATATACTTAATCATTTATTTCAGGCTATTGCTTTATTATTGGTTTATTACAGATCAATTAAAATAGGTAAGTGACAATTTAAACATACAACTAATACAGCACCTGTGTAACCCAGTAAATAAGGGTGGGGAGTCATATCAATCAGCAATCATAATCGGAAAAAAAAAAACAACTTTTTATCTATTATGGTTCAAAAGAATTAAAAAAAAGAATAAAGTTAGGATGGACGGACGGACGGACGGACAGCGCAAGCATATTTATTGGGTCCCGCTTGGCTATCCTTCAAGTACGGAACTCTACAAGAGCAAAAAACCAATCAACTAATAGATTAGATCCATGGATAGATCGATGTAACTTTCAAGTCGCATGGCCTCAAAGTTGTTGAAATGATTTCAAGGAGGTATCTATAACTAACAAATTTAGCGAAGTAAAACGTAATTTTTCTTCTTTCTCAGGACAGAATCTACTTGAACTTCTTGCCAAAAAAAATCAAGATGTGTGTTTCTTTAAACCTGTCCGGAACAGTTGGATTTTCTGTAAATCCAGCATAAGTATTTCATTTTACGGGCGGAAATCAACTTCCAAATTTCTAAACATTACATTTTATACCCTTAATATTATTAATTATTTTTAACCGCGGAAAAAAAAAGTGTAACCAACTCATCTTTAACCCTACCGCCAAGCAGCAGTGTTCGCATTGTTGTGTTCCAGTGTGGGTGGAAGACAACCGCTGACATCCCTCAGGGTTGGAAACGCATTTGCGGTCTTAGGAATGCAGTATTATGAGTGTAGTCTTGAGAATGGAAATGCCTAAGGGTTACAGATCCCACTTACCCTCAGGTGGCATGTGTGCTTTTTTGCCTTCTCCATGGCACAAAAAACGGATGATGATTAGAACGCGATCATTTTCATTATTAAACGACTTCAAAAAAAGAGGTTCTCAGTTTGACCCGTATGTTTGTATGTACAAGGTGTAACAGGAGGAGTGGATCAAAGCATTACCAATTTTTAATAAAGTAATTAGCTCTTGAACTATCGCCGTAAACCCAATTTTAACTCCGACTTTCGGGCCCATTAGCCAATAAAGTTCACTTAACATTTTATTACAGACTGTTCCATAAACTGCTTTAGTTAATGATAAATGTTCTGTAAACATTTTACTGCATTCATATCGTTTCAAATTCAAATTCAAAAAGTGTGAAATCAACAATTTTCCGTTAAGTAACAACTTGTCCGGCGGCAGATTTATGTTTTTAAAGTTGAATAAAAAAAAAACTATTTTACATATCGTTTTAATTTATGTCTTTAAATGCAGAAAAATAATGCGGATTTCACTTTTTAAAGATGATGTCGTCCAAATGTCGTCCATCGAGCTACCAACACTGCTCGAAACGGAGCCTAGTGTTTTGCGCCACACGGTTTAGTAGGTTTGGGTCGATCGCACCGATTTCTCAACGAATATTTTCTTTTAAATCTTCAATCGTTTACGGATTTTTGCCATAAACTTTTCCCTTGAGGAAGCTCTATAAAAAGAAATCCATGGGACTTAAATTAGGCGACCTTGTAGGCCACAGGATGTCCCCATAGCGACTGATAACTTTTTTGGTGAAAGCTTCACGAACCAAACACATGGAAGTTCTGGCCCTATGTGGGGTCCCGCCATCTTGTTGGAACCATGTGTATGACGAGTACGACGGGCGAGCTCGCAGTTTTGGTAAAAAGAAGCCCATGATCATTCGCCCAAAATTCTCACTGTTCACATTTATTGCCTGGCCCGGTCATTTTCAAAGAAAAATGGCCCAATAATTCCGTTAGAAGACAAAGCGCACTAAACTGTAACCCGAGGACAATGCAGTGGTTTTTGGTGTTTCTGTCGTGGATTCTGAGTTCCCGACGCCCAATAACGGCAGTTCTGCTTATTTACGTACCCATTCAAATGAAAATGGGCCTCATCACTCCAAAAAAAATAATTAACAGTTCGGAACTTCGCTAACATAACATCACAGATTTTTTTGCGTGTAGTGAAATCATTATCTTTCAACTGTTGCACAATTTGAATTTTAAAATGATGGAATTTTAAATCCTTTTTTAAAATTTCATGAACGGCTGCTTCCGGAAGTCTCAAAGAGGCTGCGCGTTTCCTTATTGAAAATCGCGTATTTTCACGTAAGCTTTTTTCCACCATTTCCACACTTTCCGGCGTTATCGACGAGCGACTAGGTCCGGGTCGGGAGGTATTCCTAGCCAAACTAGTTGTACGAAACCTCTCTTACCAGGACCGAATCAAATTAACAGTTGGTTCATCACTTAAGCGGCGAATTTTATAGTGCGAACAAAACCTACAACGCGCAATAATACAGAAATCGTCACCCTTCAAAAACGCTTCGACAGCGAACGAGCGAATCTCTCCTGACCACTGCGACATCGTGACTAACAAATCCGCACGATCGGTGATTCTAATGACGCCCCCCACTCCCCCGCACCATTTATAACTTTTTGTAAACTCGAGTTCTAAAATGTAAATCTGCCGCCGGACACCCTGTACATATGTTGTTCAGCCTGAATTTCATCATTAAGTGAAATATCTTTAAAATGCCGTCTTATTTACTTGAAACTTTTTATTTCATTTTGTTTGTGTGATAGTAAGTTTATTTAGTTCAAATATTGAAGTAAATTTGAGAAATGATCCGGTAAACAGGCACTTTTAATTGCATCAATAAATAAAATTATTCTTAAATTGGGTAACCTTATCCAATCTTAAATATGGCCATTTCCAAAGTATTATTTTGTTATTATGCTATCCATCCAATGTTTCTTATTTGCCAATTCCACCCTTTAAATACATGAAAATCTAGGTGATTACTAGGAATTAACTAACCTATCTACTTTATTGATAACCGATTAACAATTCTTAGCTCTTTAAAATTATTCACATAATAGGTATCTGATTTCTAAAATGTAATTTTTAGGGTTCCGTACCCAAAGGGTAAAAATGGGACCCTATTACTAAGACTCCACTGTCCGTCCGTCTGTCACCAGGCTATAATATCTCATAAACCGTTATAGCAAGACAGCTGAAATTTTCACAGATGATGTATTTCTGTTGATGTTGATAACAACAAATACTAAAAACAGAATAAAATAATTTAAGCTCTCATACAAAAAACGTGATTTTTTTATAGATAGTACGGAACTCCTCGTGCGCCTCTGACTTGGCCGATTTTTTTATACTTGAAAGTGTTTTTAAAAGGCATAGACAGGTGTTTTAAAGAAAAAAACCGGTCAAGTGCGAGTCGGACTCGCGCACCGAGGGTTCCGTATGTAAGATAATATGGTTGGAAAACGCAATAGTATTTTCTTCATTTTGTTATGTACTTTATTATCTATGCAATAAGGTCCATTTTGATTAGCCTAAATTTCAACACAGATTTTTAACTCTCTGCGACTGACGTAACGTCTATCAGACACCGCCAAAAAAAAACTCCGTATAGCGTGTTATAGCTCTGTATCGCTCAGTACCTTGAATAACACAAATATGTACATACATACATACATACATTAAATCACGCCTGTTTCCCAGAGGGGTAGGCAGAGACCACTTCGTTCCACCTGCTACGATCTTGACAAATCTCTTTCGCTTCTTCCACATTCATGCATCGAGTCATGCACGCACGTCGGTTTCGGGTACTTAAAATTCGGCCCTTTTCCAGTATTTCTCCGATTTGATTCGAAGAAGTACGCCTAGGGCGGCCCCTTCCGACCCTTCCACTCACTTTAGCTCTGTATATCTCTTTCGTCAATCTTCTTTCATCCATCCTTTCCAAATGACCGAACCATCAAAGCATGCCCTTACACAAATATGTATGTTATATTAATCGTAGAAGTAACATTCAAAATTAGCATCATTTACGATTACTAACACCATCTGTTGGCGAGTAGCTAGCACTTCATTTATCATAACTAATGTGTATGGTTAACAGGCGTGATTTAATGTATGTATGTATGTAACTTTCGCTTAAAAAGTTAGCCGCCGCCAGCTCATTGTTGCTCGGCGCGCATGTACCCAGCCTGTATTTTTTTTCAATGATAGCTTCATTAATACGCTTTATATTAATTTAATTAGAAACCTCGTGCTGATTCGTGTTTTTGACTTTTTTGAAGAAAACGAAGCGTTGATACCGAGGAGGGAGTTTTATGAAGAATGGTTAAAGTACAGCAAAAAAGATGAAGGGCTTTATTTGACTACTTTTCATGATTATCGCTCGGACTTCCAAAAACATTTTATGAAAAATGTACTGAATGTGGAAAAATATAGAACCATTTCGGGACATTATCGCAAAAGGTATTAATTGGCTGAATGGTGAAGGCCTTAAATTTTCTATACAACTTAAAATAGTATAAATTTGAAAATTAGAGCAAATAACGCCCTTTTTACAACGTCATACAAAAACCAGTTTAAGCTGACCTCACATTTTAGGGGACATCAGCGTACAGGGAGATAAAATTATACTGGATATTAAGTTTTTTCGTTAAAAATAGCTTGTTTTTCAACTTTTTATAAATATTGATATTTCTAGCTTCAATGTGTTCAGTTTTGATCTTATATTTAGCGTCAAATAATATTATCCACCTAGATCGGGCTCTTGTCGCACTGTACGCCGTTCCTTGCATAAAGACCCTGTTTTTTTGTGATTTGATTAAAAATTTACAGATTTCAGATTTTTTCCTACACTTGCAGTAAAAGACGGTGTTACTTGCCAAATTTCATAGTTCTACAAAATTAACTACGTTAAGGAATAAGTAATTGTTTTTTAACATTTGAAGACCGGTAGGTCTCAAAACGGAACCTCGTAAACCCTGAATCATATTTTTAAATTATTGTTTTATATCGTCTGCGTGAAAAACAGAAATTAATTCCAACCGTAATTCATAAATTATGAATAAAAAGTGACTCCTAAGTACTGGGTAAAAACGATGAATGTCCATTGAAACTAAAACAAATTTGATGAAATTCACTTTATCCTTAACTAAAAGAAGAACAAAACAAAGTAATGGTTAATTATGGTCAATGAAGCTGTATCAAAACTAGCCCTTTCCCTTTTTACTTCTCCACGGATTCTAATTTCATCTTCATTTACAACTATTGTGGTTTTACTGGTGCTGGTGCTTTATTTTTCTTGACTGGCAGCATTATCTCTTTCTGTTTATAAATAATTTTAACCATTTCCAAAGACCTGGATAAATGGACAAAATAATTACCGTTGTCTCACTGGTATTCATTGTTTTATTGACTGTAACATTTATCAGTGTGTAACGGGGCGTTTTACGTCCCTTGTTAACATTAATCTCGTCCCCTGTATTGGTACTGAGGGACTGGAGATGTTTTATTCAGTTAGCTCAGGAGGATCAGGGTTTCTAGGTTTGAAATATAAACAACAAGATTTACTAATAAAATACTGAGGCTTTATGCCTGTTTATTATATAACTTAAACGGTATCCCTAGTGCTTAAACTTAAGATTGAATGATTGATAGACGTATATAGCCTAGCAGGATGCCGCCCAGCGCGACGCGAGGGTAACCGCACCGCCCTGGATCAGCAAAGGATTTGTTATTGGGTAGTTGCTGCTTCACAGCGCGACGCGAGGGTAACCGCACCGCCCTGGACCAGCAAGGGGTTGTTATGGGGTAGCTGCTGCTTCACAGCGCGACGCGAGGGTAACCGCACCGCCTTGGACCAACAAGGGGTTGTTATGGGGTAGCTGCTGCTTCACAGCGCGACGCGAGGGTAACCGCACCGCCCTGGACCAGCAAGGGTTTTATATGAGGATGCCGGGAGCTGTTTCAGCGCGACGCGAGGGGAACCGCACCGCCCTGTTATAGCGAGAGGGGGGAGGAGAGGAGTCGGGTGAGCGCCACCTGATGTGCTCCTAGCTTCGAGAGCGTTTATTGAACGTCTTGTCAGCTCGAGAGCACACCACGCAGTGCCCTCATTGGACGCCGCGGCCGCGGTATATAAAGGCCCCGGTGACGACCGCGGGGATTTGCGGGCGCTGGCGGAGTGGGCTCGGAGCGCGCGCCGCCACCGGTGCCGCGCGTATGGCCGTGACGTCACGCCGGACCGTTCGCCCGTTCGATGACCGGCCGGCGCTCGTTACATTCCCCTCCCTCGTATGGAGATTTTTACCTGTAAAAATCACAGTTATAATGCTTGGTATTCTCTTTTTCCCCTAACAATTTACTCGGTACTGGTTGTTGTAATGAGTGCTTATATAATCCTTATTCTATATTATTTTGTTTTATATCTATATTCTATTTGTCGGACTTCGAATGGTAAACGGGCGGAATGCTTCTATAATTTTAAATTTGTTTAGCTTCAACGCAAATATTTTTTTACGTGTTGCATTCATTCCGGAGTAGATAATCTTTGTTCGATAACCTTGTTATCTTACTGGGCCGGTCTCGCGGCGCTCGGCGGCGCGAGATTCACTTCTACCCTCCAATATATTCCCGCGGTGTTACCTTTGCGTCTTGCGAGTTTATTTTTAGCTATCTAATTTTTGCTTCTTTATTTTGATGACTTTATGTTTTTGTTATTTGTCCTACGGCCGTATCGGATTGGAATGTTATGTTATCGATTTATAAATGGTATCGGATATTGTTGTAATTATTATATATGGAACGGTTTTAAATTTTTTACATGCGCTGTTATGATTCGTTTCTTTTTACCGGTGTCTTGTATTAGGTATATTACTGGTGATTTTTGCCCTATTATTGTGTACGGGCCTACGTACATCGGTGCCCATTTCGCGCAAAAATTTTTGCTTGCGTTGGACCAAACAAAATTTCTTTTTAGTGCTTGCTCGCCCGTCCTTGGCTTCCATTGTCTTCTACTTCTGTCGTAGTTTTGTTTTTGCCAGTCGGACCTTGGCAATGGGCCTATCAGATCGGTGTTCACTACCTCCCTTGGTACCGACGCATTGTTTATATGCATCAAACCGGTTGTTTTCTGTTGTGACGGTTTATGCGTTCGGCATGTTACACACTTTTTCACTTCTCATGCTCTTAAAATGTTACTTTAGTCTCTGCACATCGGGACTAAAGTTCCTTTTTAATCTCTAGGGATTAAAGTAAAATTGTTTTAATTTACTTTGGAATCCCCATTTACATCCAATCACGGTGTTTGTGAATGGAGGATTTATTGCTATTTTCAGTCTTTTTGTATAGACCACAGAAAAGGCAAAGAAGCCGTGCAATAAGATGAACGTTGCACCAGCTACTTGTCTCTACTTTATAGATTACATTTTGATAAGAGAAAAAGAAACAAAAACTAGGTGTCTTTTCTTCTTTAATCTGTCATGATCAGAAGGTGCAGAAACGTCAAATCAACGATCGGTCTTCTTTGGCGTTACTTTCTTCCACACTGGTGCTTAAAGGTCCAAATCACGCCTTGTGACGATCTCTTTCCAACTCACTATGAAAACCATAAGTAAAAGGAAGTCAACCATAATGTATTTTCTGCCTATTTAGTACGGTTTCTATGCCTCTAGTTTTTATTCTGTGGTATAGACAATTTTTAGCGCGTGGAAATAACCTCAAAATGACAACTGTGAAAAAATACAAATAAAAATGATTTAATTTCGTGAAACACGATTAATGATTACGAATATGAATATATTTAATTATATTAAGGATGAATTCATTTAATTATGCTTGGTCCAATTAGTTTTAAAATAGTTTTCAAGTTTGAACCTGTTGGCTAAATATGCAAGCATTTAAAGCGGCACTTAACAAAAAAATAATAAAAGAAAAGAAAAAAACCGCGGAACAAATTTGTAAGAAACTTTCTTATAATCAATATTGTAAATGTATATAGAACTTCGTCAGTGCTGGATTGAGCAAGCCCGTCGGGGTCCGTAGCAAATTCTATAAAGAGACCCCTGGGTTTGTTTTAGGTTACAGGTTGTGGCGGTCTTTTTTCCGCAACTGAGCGACTTAGATATGCAACTATTTTGCGTGGGTCTTTGTTTTAGGTTATTCTGGTGGAGAATATCGACTGGATGTATATGCGTAGGTACACGCATACGCATACTGATGTAAGTACTAGCATTAGAGGTTAGATGTGGATGCGCGGGGCCCGTAGCATTTGCTACTCTTGCTAGGTACGTGGCTAATCCGGCACTGAACGTTGTTTTTTTTCCTCGCATTCAAAGTGAAAAGTAGAGTGTTTAACGCGAGACTAAACAACCATAATGACACTCGAACTATAGCCACTCTCGCTCGCTGGCTCGCTCGCGTGGCTAAACATCTCGTGTCATTATGGCTTGTTTTAGTCCCTTGTTGAACAATCTACTATTTCACTTCTCATGCTCTTAAAATGTTACTTTAGTCTCTGCACATCGGGACTAAAGTTGCTTTTTAATCTCTAGGGATTAAAGTAAAATTGTTTTAATTTACTTTGGAATCCCCTTATCATCCAATCACGGTGTTTGTGAATGGAGGATTTATTGCTATTTTCAGTCTTTTTGTATAGACCACAGAATAAAGACTAAAGGCAAAGAAGCCGTGCAATAAGATGAACGTTGCACCAGCTACTTGTCTCTACTTTATAGATTACATTTTGATAAGAGGAAAAGAAACAAAAACTAGGTGTCTTTTCTTCTTTAATCTGTCATGATCAGAAGGTGAAGAAACGTCAAATCAACGACCGGTCTTCTTTGGCAAAACCTTTCTTCTACTTTCTTCCACATTGGTGCTTAAAGGTCCAAATCACGCCTAGTGACGATCTCTTTCCAACTCACTACGAAAACCATAAGTAAAAGGAAGTCAACCATAATGTATTTTCTGCCTATTTAGTACGGTTTCTATGCCTCTAGTTTTTATTCTGTGGTATAGACAATTTTTAGCGCGTGGAAATAACCTCAAAATGACATCTGTGAAAAAATACAAATAAAAATGATTTAATTTCGTGAAATACGATTAATGATTACGAATATGAATATATTTAATTATATTAAGGATGAATTCATTTAATTATGCTTGGTCCAATTAGTTTTAAAATAGTTTCCAAGTTTGAACCTGTTGGCTAAATATGCAAGCATTTAAAGCGGCACTTAACAAAAAATAAATAAAAGAAAAGAAAAAACCGCGGAACAAATTTGTAAGAAACTTTCTTATAATCAATATTGTAAATGTTTATAGAACTTCGTCAGTGCTGGATTGAGCAAGCCCGTCGGGGTCCGTAGCAAATTCTACAAAAGAGACCCCTGGGTTTGTTTTAGGTTACAGGTTGTGGCGGTCTTTTTTCCGCAACTGAGCGACTTAGATATGCACTTGCGTGGGTGTTTGTTTTAGGTTATTCTGGTGGAGAATATCGACTGGATTATTCATCTTATCGTCAACCCTGATGCATATGAGTACACGCATACGCATACTGATGTAAGTACTAGCATTTTAGAGGTTAAACGTGGATGCGCGGGCCCGTAGCATTTGCTACTCTTGCTAGGTACGTGGCTAATCCGGCACTGAACGTTGTTTTTTTTCCTCGCATTCAAAGTGAAAAGTAGAGTGTTTAACGCGAGACTAAACAACCATAATGACACTCGAACTATAGCCACTCTCGCTCGCTGGCTCGCTCGCGTGGCTAAACATCTCGTGTCATTATGGCTTGTTTTAGTCCCTTGTTGAACAATCTACTATTTTATGTATACCGCTATTGTTTTGTACATTCCGGGCCAGTAATACCTATGCGCTATTTTCTGTAGTGTTTTTGCGGTTCCTAAATGTCCCACCATTGGTGTATCATGGTGTTGACTAATAATGCTTTTTCTTTCTTCCTTCGGTACGCATAGCCTCCACTCGGATCCTGGCATTACCTTTACCCCGTAGGACGGGTTTATAATTTTCTTATATAATTTCCCCTCCTTGATGCAATACCCGGTTTGTGACCCTTTACCTTTTTGTATCTCCGTCATTATAGACTCGTACCAACTTTGATTCTCCGTTTGCGTTGTGCATACCGGGTTGCAAGATACTTCATCACTTATTTGTTGCTGTTTGGGGCTCCGGGGATAATGCTTCTGTCTAACCGGCTCCTTTATCGGGTTTAACTTTATCCTGTGGCGTAACCCGCTGTTCCCTTTTGGGCTTTTATCGCACTGCTCGAACTCTTGTTCCAACACGTTCTGACAGGTCACCCCCTGGACCGGAGTCAAAATCGGTTCGTTCTTCGTGCCTACCGGTGTGCTCAATGGCTGTGCATCTGGCTTTTCGGTTACACTATTCAGAGCCGTCCCCTGCCGGCCCCCCAGTAGTTTAAAGCCTACCCTTCGTAATATATCCATCCCGATTATCGCGTATCTCGCGGACGGTAGCACCCTTACCCAGTGTTTAATTGAGGACCCCTGTATCTCTAAATTTGCTAATATATTTTTGTTTATCTCAATTTTGGTGCCGTCTGCCAATATTATCCTCCGTGATTTTTCTGACTCTAACGCGGCCTTAGCGGTACATTCTTTATATATTTGCTCGTTTATATAAGTATTGGTTGATCCCGTGTCCACGAGGCATTTATATGAAACCCCCATAATCACGACATCTATATACAACCGGTTATCCTCTCTCGGTTCTTCGTTCGCGGAGCCTACCTCTCCCCCCTTGTTCCTTGAGTTGTAAATTCCGCAACAGTTCTTACTCAGTACTCCAACCTTCCCGCTCGTACTACAAAACAACCGCTTGTTTCCCCTGCAATCCCTAGTGTTGTGTCCCGGTTTCCCGCACGACCAGCAACTCCCCTTCGGACTGTATTCAGGGTGTACTTTGTTTATTTTTCCCCTCTCTGTAGGTGCGTTCGGTTTATAGCGGCTCGCGGATGCCTGCGTCCGCGCGCTGGTTCCCGGTTCTGAGTCTGCCGTTCCAGATGACATTCTTTGCCACCTATCCTGAGAGATTCGTTCGTAATCGGCCGCTAGCTGTATTAAATCTTTTAAATGCTTAAAATCCTGTTTACGGACGTAAAGTTTATAATTGGGGTGCATATTCTCGTAAACCCTATCTATTTGTTCTTGGTTTCCTAATTTGCCGTACCTCCTCATTAAGGTTTGCAAATCGGTTACATAGCTCATAAAACTCTCATTAAACTTTTGCTTTCGCGCTATCACTTTTTCAATGAGGTTAGCCTCGTAATTGCTGGGGAAATAACAAAGTTTAAAGAATTTCATGAAGCTGTCCCACGAGTCCCATGATCCTGTATTGTTCCTGTACCATAGCAACGCTTTTCCTCTTAATAATCTAGGCAAAATCTTAAGAACATCATCCCCCTCAATGCTACTCGCGTCTATGAGCTCCTCCAACCGTTCGTGAAACTCTACTGCGTTATCCGTAACATCGAAGGTTATGTTCCACTCTTTGATAATTTTCCCTAGGTTCCTCACTGGTTGTCCATCGGACTTACTGTTATCTAATTCGGTATCTGACATTTTCGTAGGTGTTCGGTACTCCTGGTCACGTATGAATTCTACTAGATTTTTACGAAGCTGATCTACGGTAAGGTTCTCGGTTCCTAGCTCCCTCTTCTGAGATTCTACGATTAATTCGGGTTTCTTTAATTCATATACCCAAGCGGTGGGCATTTGGTACAGTAATTACGGTATGGTTTATCAAAAGGTATGCTATGGTGGAAAACGACTATTAAAATGACTACGGTATGTTTTATCGGTATGCTATAATGGTGAACGGATATTATCGGTTTGTTTTTATTTCAAATAAATCTAGTTATATTCCTGATCCTGAGCAAAGAAGACTCTAGAAGTGAGTTTTTATCGTTGGGCGCCAAATGTAACGGGGCGTTTTACGTCCCTTGTTAACATTAATCTCGTCCCCTGTATTGGTACTGAGGGACTGGAGATGTTTTATTCAGTTAGCTCAGGAGGATCAGGGTTTCTAGGTTTGAAATATAAACAACAAGATTTA
Organism: Acleris cristana; assembly: GCA_948252455.1. Lineage (NCBI taxonomy): Eukaryota > Metazoa > Arthropoda > Insecta > Lepidoptera > Tortricidae > Acleris > Acleris cristana. The sequence continues at coordinate 20,987,876 of OX411771.1, read as the reverse complement.
CTAATAAAATACTGAGGCTTTATGCCTGTTTATTATATAACTTAAACGGTATCCCTAGTGCTTAAACTTAAGATTGAATGATTGATAGACGTATATAGCCTAGCAGGATGCCGCCCAGCGCGACGCGAGGGTAACCGCACCGCCCTGGATCAGCAAAGGATTTGTTATTGGGTAGTTGCTGCTTCACAGCGCGACGCGAGGGTAACCGCACCGCCCTGGACCAGCAAGGGGTTGTTATGGGGTAGCTGCTGCTTCACAGCGCGACGCGAGGGTAACCGCACCGCCCTGGACCAACAAGGGGTTGTTATGGGGTAGCTGCTGCTTCACAGCGCGACGCGAGGGTAACCGCACCGCCCTGGACCAGCAAGGGTTTTATATGAGGATGCCGGGAGCTGTTTCAGCGCGACGCGAGGGGAACCGCACCGCCCTGTTACAGCGAGAGGGGGGAGGAGAGGAGTCGGGTGAGCGCCACCTGATGTGCTCCTAGCTTCGAGAGCGTTTATTGAACGTCTTGTCAGCTCGAGAGCACACCACGCAGTGCCCTCATTGGACGCCGCGGCCGCGGTATATAAAGGCCCCGGTGACGACCGCGGGGATTTGCGGGCGCGGGCGGAGTGGGCTCGGAGCGCGCGCCGCCACCGGTGCCGCGCGTATGGCCGTGACGTCACGCCGGACCGTTCGCCCGTTCGATGACCGGCCGGCGCTCGTTACAAGTGTGTCTTTACAATAAGCATTTCGATATGAACATTGGGAAGTTTCTAGTTTATAATAGCCTAAGCCATGAAAAGAAAGTGTAATACTTTACGAGCAATTTAAAGAATTACTAAAATTAAAAACTGAAAAATGGACTCTTATCGTTTTTCTACTGGATTCTTCACATACGTACATATCATTTTTTTCTAAATGTATCATTAAAAAAAAAACGGTTAAACCTAGCGGTTGTGACGTCGTTGATACGAATAATTAGTGACCATATCACCACAATTGCGGGCCTCTAGAAACCGTCTACCTAGTAGGATTGTAAACGGAGAAACAAACCCTGGATACTCACATTTCGCTTTTTAATTAGGAAGAGTTTAAGACGCGAGCAGCCCTGCTGACTTTCATGATCATAAGTTGCGGTTCGTAGGTACTGAACAATTCTACTTGTTTTGTTTGACACCTTCGTACACACGGAATAGAAAAAACAGCGGAAGTGGCATGAGCTTCGCTTAGTATCAGACCTGTTGTCGCCAATACTCAAACTATCATAAAAACAACACGCCACCATGGAAAATGTTTTTGGTGCGGCTATCGTTTTTATATTCCAAAATAATTTCTCTGGATTTATTTCCTATTTTAGAAATATCGAAATATCGAAAAATCTAAATAAGCGATCGCGGCAAAAGTATGGTAGGTTATGCGGGACTCCGCATAACTATGCCACACGATACACGCCCACTTGACACTTCTACTGTTTCTTCTGTTCTGTGTTCGTACACTTTATGGCCCTCGTTCGGAGTATACTAGAGACAAGCGCTGTAGTATGAAATCCCCACGAAAAAAAGTTTCTCGTAGTGTTATAGAAAGTGCAGAAGAAGTTCCTAAGAAACCCATAGTACCTATATTTGCCACGAATAAACGATTTTTTTTCTTTTCTTTTCTTTTTTTCAATACAAAAAGCAGTATCCGTACTAGGTGCTATCCGTACTTATACTCGACACGTTCACTACAGGGTAGTGATTCTTTCAACAGCGACGTTGAGCGAGCGCAGGAGTGAATGTTCAAGCGTCGAATTTAAGTAGTCCCGTCAAAGCGAACAAAACACATTTAGCGCGTGTATTCTCAATTAGGCAGCCTTATACGTCCGTCTGTTCGACCACCTCAACTTTATCACGGTATTCTCTACTAACGTCAGATAAGGCGAACGCGTTGCGAATGTGATAAAGCCACAGATAACACAGGTTATACAGAGAAGTTTATTGAATTTCTTAAAGCTGGTTCACAATTGCTTGATATCGGAATGGTATAAAATAAATTGTTTATATTTTATCATACCAATTTGTATAATTAACTAAGTAAAAGGATACATATTATACTTAAAAATAATTAAGCTTATGCATTTGTATTATACTTCATTTTGTTTGTTATAGGTAGGTATAGGTATATTGCAAAAATTGCCAGATCACATAGTCTGTTATGTCTTGACAGTAGTGAAGTTTTTTATGTTATGAGTTCGGTTTTACGATTTGTTTGTTTTGTTTACATTACATTTCATGCGAGACGGAGACGCGGCGCGCCAAATTAAAGATCCCATATGCTCTCCATGAAGTACTACGGCACTTAATTCTGGGTCCGACCGTCGGACTCCGACGCAGTCCATTGACGTTCTGTATACAATAGCTACTTTTACTTGGCAAAATTGAGCCATCGGGCAGAAGCAAGCAGAAGTAGGAGGGTTCTGTACCCTATACTAGAACTCCGAATTCAAGTCTCGAGTGACGTGCAGAATAGCTGGAGTTTGGCGGACAAGTTTATTATCCTTGGAATTGTATTTATATTGTATCCTTGAAGTTTATTATACGTGAACGGGGGTGTAATTGGTGAATATACGGATTAAGGACAACTGCGAATGTGGTTTTGATGAGAGATCGGTAGAAGATATTTATCTTCTATGATTGCCTAAGACGAAATCCTCTTAGTAATAATATCCCTGAACATACTTTACTTACTGAGTTTAAATCTCTGTTAGGTCTGGTATAAAAACATTTTTAACATGACAGTCTAACAGGTAACATAGATTTCTGAGGTTTTTTTAAACAACTTAAAAAATAGCTTCTACTAAATATTTTATGAAAATATTTTTGTAAAAGTACCTAAGTTCATTGAATTGGGTAAGTAAAGTTTTTTGAAGGGGTGTATATTATATTTTTTTCTGATAGTGTTTGGTCTATAAACCAATAATTTACAGTTATTTTATTTTTAATCATTATAGTTCTTCTAAAATACCTTTTTTTTAAGTCCGTTATGACAGTACTCTGAGCGTTACGGAACTATACGCGTTACCTTAGCCTAAATGATAATTAAAAAAAAAGACGTATTATGACAGTACCTTGTCTGTTGTCAAAATTGTCAAACTAATAATGGTTTGGCTTTCGTTTGTTTACCTCCGTGTTATTTAAGTACTAATTGTTTCCTTGAATTTTACGACGACTTCTGCGCAGACCCTTGAATTTGGATATTATTGCATTTCTCAACGACCACCGCAAAGCTTTTTTGGACTTGGATTGGATCTACTCTTGACGACGATTCCCGCGCGTATTTTGGCTGACGATTCTTACTATCCCTGACGACCCCTGCTCTGCCTTTGGATTACACTTTTTTTGCCCTGACACCAGGCGATATAATGAGTGCGTCAAACGAGTTCGTGCAAGCTGATTCCAGAAATTTACCTAATATGAACATGACGGTGGTTTACACAACGACACCTTAATTTAAAGCAGTGGTGTGGAGGGCATGCGATAAAAACGGTACGGATACGATGCGTCACTGCGATTCCTGCGTAGCCGTATTTTAAGCAGCGGTGGGGTCGAACCTTTAAGTGGCGTACGGCGCCGTGTCGTGTGTGGTTTGAAAAAGCTATACTACTGCATTCTTTCTTAACTTAGGGCCACTTGTTCCAGCAGGAAATATCTAGTTTTAGTCAAACTAAGCATGGAACCATAATTATGTCAAATCTAGATTGAAATCTAAAACCAGGTTATCCTTTTGCTTCTAGCAAGCGGCCCTTAGTGAACCCATTTTAATCAAAGCCAGAAGTGTTAGTGTTATGAAATGCTTTAATAAAATAAAACAAAGTTTTTAAATATTAACTGTATTTTTATTATATTACCCTGTAAATTTGCTAGAGCACAGGCAATGGTCAAACTCTCATCAATGTATCTTGTATAACTGCGATTAATTACTGAGTGAGGTTTCAGGAAAGTGAACTCCCTCACCCTCAATATTACGCGCTCCACATGTATCCTTAGACTTGCGATGATTTTGCTTTGAATGACTTCTTTTTATGTTGGCGTTTCAGTTGATGATACACTCGGAGGGTGAAGGAGTTTTACATGTTTGTCTTTAAGAAGAATCTCTATCCCGTTGAAGCCTCGATCGGCTAATACCACAGCCCCTGGAGGAACAATATCAACAAAGCCACTACATTCTGTAATGGCTTTGTCTAATATCCTTACTCCATAGCCTTTTGAAATAAAACAGATAAAACCGTTTGGGCAGCAAGCTATAAGATATTTTAATGTGTTACAGTACTTGTATTGTCACCATGTCCTGGCTTGAGTTACAGGGTCTGAAGGGGTCTCTATTTGAATTTCAAAACAATCGATAATACATTGGACATTTGCATATCTGGCCTTAAATACTGGAGGTAACGTCTTTTTTATTTCTATAGGTTCTGGCAGTTAAAAAATTATATTTTTCAAGTATTTTTCCAGATGCGGCGTACTCTTACTATTTTTTGAACGGTGACTTTGCTCAAGTTAAAATGGTCTTCTTTGTAGAGTATCATTTTGTTTTATTTTAAACATAGTTGCTTTGCCAAAAAATCTATAACCCAATAATACTGTTTCGGCACTTCAATATACATATTGGGTTTTTCTTTTATAAGGCTCATTATGTGCTGCTGTCCAGAAAAATGTCTGTGCTTTGCAGACACATATTCCTTGTTGCTTGATGATGTACCGGTGTGAAGTTAGCGGCCAAAAGTTAGCGGCCGATTGGCGCCAACATTTGGCCGCCAACTTTTGGCCGCTAACTTCACAACGAAATTACCCTACCAAATAAAGAAGTTCTATAAGAAACTGTTTCGACATAACAATAAACGATTCATTTTGCGACTGCAGTGTATAAACTGGATCTAATTATTTAAATCTATCTGACTTGGGTTCGATTACTTTTAGTTCAAAAGATGTGTGTGTTTGTTTTACAGCAGCCTAATAATTTTGAGAAAAAACCGATATTAATGAAAATCTGGAATACTTAACACTCTGGAATGGCATACAATCAATGCAATAGCACGAGAGCTTTCTGTAAAGGCATTCAGAACTCACTTACCAACATTATTTTTGACACTGTGCCTGTTTAAAAGTTAGCGGCCGATTGAACGAAATTACTAAATTCTGAATAAATCAAAAAAATGAAAAGATACTTTTATTGAGTGATATTAATTAAAAACAATGATAAACGAGCTTTTGATAAAAGCTTTAACATAAATATTTTAGTAATCAGTTCAAAAGATGTGTGTGTTTGTTTTACAGCGGCCTAATAATTTTGAGAAAAAACCGATATTAATGAAAATCTGGAATACTTAACACTCTGGAATGGCATAAAATCAATGCAATAGCACAAGAGCTTTCTGTTAAGGCATTCAGAACTCACTTACCAACATTACTTTTGACACTGTGCCCGTTTAAAAGTTAGCGGCGGATTGAATGAAATTACTAAATTCTCAATAAATCAAAAAAATGAAAAGATACTTTTATTGAGTGATATGAATTAAAAACAATGATAAACGAGCTTTTGATAAAAGCTTTAATATAAATATTTTAGTAATCAGTTCAAAAGATGTGTGTGTTTGTTTTACAGCGGCCTAATAATTTTGAGAAAAAACCGATATTAATGAAAATCTGGAATACTTAACACTCTGGAATGGCATAAAATCAATGCAGTAGCACGAGAACTTTCTGTAAAGGCATTCAGAACTCACTTACCAACATTACTTTTGACACTGTGCCCGTTTAAAAGTTAGCGGCGGATTGAATGAAATTACTAAACTCTCAATAAATCAAAAAAATGAAAAGGTAGTTTTATTGAGTGATATTTATTAAAAACAATGATAAACGAGCTTTTGATAAAAGCTTTAACATAAATATTTTAGTAATCAGTTCAAAAGATGTGTGTGTTTGTTTTACAGCGGCCTAATTATTTTGAGAAAAAACTAATATAAATGAAAAACTGGAATACTTAACACTCTGGAATGGCATAAAATCAATGCAGTAGCACAAGAGCTTTCTGTAAAGGCATTCAGAACTCACTTACCAACATTACTTTTGACACTGTGCCCGTTTAAAAGTTAGCGGCCGATTTAATGAAATTACTAATTTCTTAATAAATCAAAAAAATGAAAAGGTAGTTTTATTAAGTGATATTAATTAAAAACAATAATAAATGAGCTTTTGATAAAAGCTTTAACATAAATATTTTAGTAATCAGTTCAAAAGATGTGTGTGTTTGTTTTACAGCGGCCTAATAATTTTGTGAAAAAACCGATATTAATGAAAATCTGGAATACTTAACACTCTGGAATATCATAAAATCAATGCAATAGCACAAGAGCTTTCTGTAAAGGCATTCAGAACTCACTTACCAACATTACTTTTGACACTGTGCCCGTTTAAAAGTTAGCGGCGGATTGAATGAAATTACTAAACTCTCAATAAATCAAAAAAATGTAAAGATACTTTTATTGAGTGATATGAATTAAAAACAATGATAAACGAGCTTTTGATTAAAGCTTTAACATAAATATTTTAGTAATCAGTTCAAAAGATGTGTGTGTTTGTTTTACAGCGGCCTAATAATTTTGAGAAAAAACCGATATTAATGAAAATCTGGAATACATAACACTCTGGAATGGCATAAAATCAATGCAGTAGCACGAGAGCTTTCTGTAAAGGCATTCAGTACTCACTTACCAACATTACTTTTGACACTGTGCCCGTTTAAAAGTTAGCGGCGGATTGAATGAAATTTTACTTAATTCTCAATAAATCAAAAAAATGAAAAGATACTTTTATTGAGTGATATGAATTAAAAACAATGATAAACGAGCTTTTGATAAAAGCTTTAACATAAATATTTTAGTAATCAGTTCAAAAGATGTGTGTGTTTGTTTTACAGCGGCCTAATAATTTTGAGAAAAAACCGATATTAATGAAAATCTGGAATACTTAAGGGTGAAGACACATTTATCAGCACCGATTCGCATTTCGTCTATAGAAAATGGCTGTTTTGTATGAAGATGCGTACGCATCAGTTCTGCTTACGCATGCGTACGCATCTTCATACAAAACAGCCATTTTCTATAGACGAAATGCGAATCGGTGCTGATAAATGTGTCTTCACCCTAACACTCTGGAATGGCATAAAATCAATGCACGAGAGCTTTCTGTAAAGGCATTCAGAACTCACTTACCAACATTACTTTTGACACTGTGCCCGTTTAAAAGTTAGCGGCGGATTGAATGAAATTACTAAACTCTCAATAAATCAAAAAAATGAAAAGGTAGTTTTATTGAGTGATATTAATTATAAACAATGATAAACGAGCTTTTGATAAAAGCTTTAACATAAATATTTTAGTAATCAGTTCAAAAGATGTGTGTGTTTGTTTTACAGCGGCCTAATTATTTTGAGAAAAAACTAATATAAATGAAAAACTGGAATACTGAACAATCTGGAATGGCATAAAATCAATGCAGTAGCACGAGAGCTTTCTGTAAAGGCATTCAAAACTCACTTACCAACATTACTTTTGACACTGTGCCCGTTTAAAAGTTAGCGGCGGATTGAATGAAATTACTAAACTCTCAATAAATCAAAAAAATGAAAAGGTAGTTTTATTGAGTGATATTAATTAAAAACAATGATAAACGAGCTTTTGATAAAAGCTTTAACATAAATATTTTAGTAATCAGTTCAAAAGATGTGTGTGTTTGTTTTACAGCGGTCTAATAATTTTGAGAAAAAACCGATATTGATGAAAATCTGGAATAGTTAACACTCTGGAATGGCATAAAATCAATGCAGTAGCACGAGAGCTTTCTGTAAAGGCATTCAGAACTCACTTACCAACATTACTTTTCACACTGTGCCTGTTTAAAAGTTAGCGGCAGATTGAATGAAATAACGAAATTCTCAATAAGTTTTCGTTCTTTAAAAAAAAACAAATCCTGGTTTGACGGTCATGGCAGCACCATAAGGTCGAAAACTTTGATCGTTAATAATGGCTAAATCTGTATAGCAAACCCACATGTATGAATTCCTGTCATTTTTCTAGATATTTTGTTAAAGTAATTTAATGGTAATTTAATTTAAAGATGTTTTTTAAAGTTTTTAATATAATTAAAACATTACAAACAAAGCCTAGGGTGAATCATTGGCGCTGAATGCGTTAAACTTGGCGCAACCCGGTACCAGGTTGCGAGGGAGCGCCCCGAGCACCGCACTCCCCTGTGATGCACAACCTCTTACGACTACGTTTGCATCCCCACCACACGCACCTCCAGCATTTCAGCGTCTCTGATACTTACGAGCTTTGATAATCTGAATCAAAATATAACCACGATTTACCAAAATCATTCATTCAGCTTTCCTACCCTGAAAAAATACCGACTTTCAACCGATAGACCATGCATGTAAGGTACCTAAAATCTTAGAAACATATAATTACAACAAAAAACATTGCTACAGATTGTACATATTTAAATGTAATATTTACAATAAAATCTATAATTTAAGTTAGATTATCTCAAATTTATTCCGTTTCTAGCACACTAAGTGCAACGATTCACTTCTCGCCCGCGCCCGCGCTATTTTTGCGCAGCATACAGGTGAGAGCTTAAACAAAAAATACAGTGAATGAAAGACTCACTTAAATATGCATGATGATGATTAAAAAGCGTTTTTACCTTAACCTCATGTCAAAATCATTATATCGTATCTCTTTTCTTCACTGTAAGGATAAGTTTTTGCCGACATTATTCAGAAAGCTAGTGCTAAAACAAACAAAGAAAACAAAATTATTGGGCTTAAGTATGTGCTTATTTGTGTTATATATTTGACGACGTAATGGCCCGAAGCGATCCTTGTCTTTATTATCATCTACCTCTAATGATCTCGGTCACTATGGAAACAAGCACTGAAACAAACAGTATTATGATTAAGATTTTGTCCTACTACAACACATGTCAAGGATTTTAAAGTGTTTCATTGATTGGCTATACTGACCTTTGCGTTCACAAAATAACCCGCTATTTTACCTTTTGCACAACCATTACCTCCAGTTACCATTGAAAAACATAAACTTGCATAAAGCGTCATTAATAAACTTCAGAAAACGGTGTACCAACTATAATAAAATGTAGGTTTAAAAAGACGGAGCCTATGATTCCTCTGATGCTGAGAGATAGATCTGCTGTTACACGTGGCGCAACCCGGTACCGGGCTGCGAGGGAGCGCCCCGAGCACCGCACTCCCCTGTGATGCACAACCTCTTACGACTGCGTTTGCATCCCCACCACACACGCACCTCCAGCATTTCAGCGTCTCTGATACTTACGAGCTTTGATAATCTGAATCAAATTATAGCCACGATTTACCAAAATCATTCATTCAGCTTTCCTACCCTGAAAAAATACTGACTTTCAACCGATAGACCATGCATGTAAGGTACCTAAAATCTTAGAAACATATAATTACCACAAATAGCATTGCTACATACATATTGTACATTATTTTAATCAAATACCTACATTTACAATAAAATCTACATTTTAAGTTAGTACATCTCGAACTTTTTCCGTTTCTAGCACGCTTAAGTGCACGTTTCACTTCTCGCCCACGCCCGCGCCGCCCTTGCACAGCAGCACGAGAGCACGAGAGCTTAAACAAAAAAATACAGTGAATTAAAGACTTATTTAAAAATGTATAGGTAATGATGATTAAAAAGCGTCTGTACCTTAACCACTTGTCAAAATCTTTTGTCGTATTTGTTTTCTTCACTTTAAGAAAAAAAAAATTGCTAAAACAAACAAATCATTTTATTGGGCTTAAATATGTGCTTATATGTGTTATATACTTGACGACGTAATGGCCCGAAGCGATCCTTGTCTTTATTATCATCTCCCGCTAAATGATCTCGGTCACTATGGAAACAAGGACTGAAACAAACAGAATAATGATTAAGATTTTGTCCTACTACAACACATGTCAAGGATTTTAAAGTGTTTCATAGATTGGCTATACTGACCTTTGCGTTCACAAAATAACCCGCTAATTTACCTTTTGCACAACCATTACCTCCAATTACCATTGTAAAACATAAACTTGCATAAAGCGTCATTAATTAACCTAAGAAAACGGTGTACCCACTATAATAAAATGTAAGGTTTAAAAAGACGGTGCCTATGATTCCTCTAATTCTGAGAGATCTGCTGTTACTAACCTGGGCTTTTAATGACCTGGTGGTTACTGTAGTTTAGGAACTTAGAGTAACTTTTCATTAAACCTGATATTAAGTTATAATTACGGTTAAAATAGATTGAGATAGATTGAAATGTTAGCAAATGTATAGAGCATAATATAATTTCTATTGCGCCTAAACCGTACTTCCATGTTTGTGCATACCTAACTTAAAAATGCAACAATTTGCTCAGGACCTAATAAACTTAAAACGTTGAAAAAAACACACGACATAAATGTATAACTCCGCAAAATCGTCCTTTCAATATTTATGTTATCTACCTAATATACTTACTTAACAAAATAAAAAGACGCAAAAAAAAAAAGATTAACTAAATAAAATTAAACTGTGAGTTATATAATAGGATAAAACTGTTTGAAGATCAAAAGATTACGAATTAAAACTAAGGTTAATTAATAAATAACGTTCAAATTGTAAGTGATTTTTATAAACGCCGTAAACTTTACAATTGCTGAAACAAACACAAATCACAATTAAAAGTATTGCTGAAACAAATCGTATCTTCGATGTTTAAGAGTCTTATTGATTCCCTTTAATAATCTTCACGAATTAACTCGCAAAGCTAACTTTTGCATAACCGTTACTTTTAGTTACGATTGCCATCAATAAATTTACATAAAGCATAATATTATGTTACAAACTTGATTCAACAGTGTAGTTTAATATAAATACACAAATGTGATCAATGAAAAGGTTAAAACGAAGAATTGGGTGTTAAAGTACCTGTGAAAAATGCATTTAGTGCCAATAATCGTAAGTATTGGTGTGGAACTACAAAGCCTAGGGTGAATCATTGGCGCTGAATGCGTTACACGTGGCGCAACCCGGAACCGGGCTGCGAGGGAGCGCCCCGAGCACCGCACTCCCCTGTGATGCACAACCTCTTACGACTGCGTTTGCATCCCCACCACACACGCACCTCCAGCATTTCAGCGTCTCTGATACTTACGAGCTTTGATAATCTGATTTAAATTATAACCACGTTTTACACAAAACTTAAATTTTCTCTCTGTCCCTAAAAGTATAGATACCAAATGTAAACCCTCAGAAATCTCACTACATGCCTTCTATTTACAAAAATTTTAGCCTTCGTAAACTACGGATAAAAACACTTCTTCTTGATTAGAGGACACTAAAAATAATTACGACGTTGATGGTGCAACACTACTTATAGTAAACTTAGCTATAAAGGAACCTAATTTTAAGATATTAGCTTCAAACGTCATGAATACTGCGCCACAAGCAAGCTTTTAGTTAGACTAAGGTCCTCCCCAGACCTGTCAACGCGGAATCGGCTTGAGCCGGTTAGAAAAAGTTTTATGTTCGTGCAGTAAGAGTGAAAAAGGCGTCGCTCGGCTCGGCTCGGCTCCATTCGGCGTTGCGAACGAAACAACGTCGTTTTCGCTCTTATTGTTTGGACATAAAAATATTTCTTACCGGCTCAAGCCAATTCCGCATCGATAGGTCTGGGGATTCAACATAATCTGCATGTATTTACCTGTGCTGCTTGACTGCCGATTTCATCGTTCCGGTCATTGACTTGCGCCGATAAATTAGAAAACATCCCAATTAAGAATAATATTAAATATACGTTTAATAAATAATATTTATTTCACTAAGTTACCCGAGAAAATTGGCGATTTTCAATTATAACTTACCTTACCTTTTACTGCCATTGAAAATGAAACTTTAACTTATAGAAATACCTTAACCTACAAACTCATAAAACGTAATTTTTACTAAACCTTAAATACTAATATTATAATACTAAGTTATAATCAACATTATAGTTAAGGGGGCACCACACTTTGCTGTACTGCTCGGGTCTAACGCTAATTTGTGACTCCACCACTACAGTCACGTACATACTATGCGTTTGTCAACGTTTTGGCTCGATTTGCACCGATAAATAAAAAAATATCAGGGTCAGAAATAATTTGTACCTACACGTTTACTTAATTATATATACTATATTTACTTACCCATTAAAATTAAAAATATGTAAGTATGAAGGCTTGAATTTATCAAAAAAATCACAACCTAATTAAAAAAGAAATTATAAGTGTAAAAACTTTGAACGCAAGGAATATGTACACCTATACTCTATTATTCTCGTATTTTATCGCCTTTACTTACGGGAATATTAACTTCAATCATCAACCCTGGCACTCATGTGAATTCCCCTGCCGTAAATTAACAACAAAATAAGTATCTTATATTTACAAACATCAAATTAAATTATTCATTAATAAACAGTGATGGTATGTAGTTACAAAGGGATTAAGTTACTTATAGAATAAGTCACACTGTGTAAGGATGAGCAGATAAATACTTGCCTATGACACCTACACTAGGCGGAGCCTGTTTTGTAGAGCGACACTACACACGATTGCTCAAACAGATGTGCGAGCGTTAAAGTAAAAAAACTCAAGTGTTTAGAACATACATGCGGAAAGATAAAAATAACAAAAGGTTAAATAAACGTTAGGATATGAAGGTATAGGTGCTAATGATAATTTGTGTGTGTTGTGTGTGTGTGTGTGTGTGTGTGTGTGTGTGTGTGTGTGTGTGTGTGTGTGTGTGTGTGTGTGTGTGTGTGTGTGTGTGTGTGTGTGTGTGTGTGTGTGTGTGTGTGTGTGTGTGTGTGTGACAACCATATCAATTTTGATCAGTGGATAGCTCTTATTTACTTGACAATAATGGCGGCCGTATTCAAAACTATACCATAACAGGTCAAGAACGATTATGGTTTCTGCCGCCTAGAATAGAGGCCCAGGCTTATAATTTGCACTGATAAAATAGAAAAATCTGAAGCAGAAGTAATATTTACCTTATCTTGTGCTTTATTATATTTATTTAACTTACGTACTAATGAAGGGAAATTAACGATTGAAAAGCAAAAAGGCGCGCAAAATCATAACTATAATCTAAAAAAGGTTAATCCTGCGCATTGCTTTTAATGACCTCGTGGTTACTGTAGTTTAGGAACTTAGAATAACTTTTCATTAAACCTGATATTAAGTTATATTTACGGTTAAAATAGATTGAGATAGATTGAAATGTTAGCAAATGTATAGAGCATAATATAATTTCTATTGCGCCACCGTACTTCCATGTTTGTGCATACCTAACTTAAAAATGCAACAATTTGCTCAGGACCTTTACATCCTACATAAACTTAAAACGTTGAAAAAAACACACGACATAAATGTATAACTCCGCAAAATCGTCCTTTCAATATTTATGTTATCTACCTAATATACTTAACAAAATAAAAAGACGCAAAAAAAAATTAAAAGTTTAACTAAATAAAATTAAACTGTGAGTTATATAATAGGATAAAACTGTTTAAAGATCAAAAGATTATGAATTAAAATTAAGGTTAATTAATAAATAACGTTCATATTGTAAGTTGTTTTAATAAACGCCGTAAACTTTACAATTGCTGAAACAAACACAAATCACAATTAAAAGTATTGCTGAAACAAATCGTATCTTTGATGTTAAAGAGTCTAATTGATTCCCTTTAATAATCTTCACGAATTAACTCGCAAAGCTAACTTTCGTTACAAACTTGATTCAACAGTTTAGTTTAATATAAATACACAAATGAGATCAATCATTGGGTGTTAAAGTACCTGTGAAAAATGCATTTAGTGCCAATAATCGTAAGTATTGGTGTGGAACTACAAAGCCTAGGGTGAATCATTGGCGCTGAATGCGTTACACGTGGCGCAACCCGGAACCGGGCTGCGAGGGAGCGCCCCGAGCACCGCACTCCCCTGTGATGCACAACCTCTTACGACTGCGTTTGCATCCCCACCACACACGCACCTCCAGCATTTCAGCGTCTCTGATACTTACGAGCTTTGATAATCTGAATCAAATTAAAACCACGTTTTACAAAAATCATTCATTCAGCTTTCCTACCCTGAAAAAATACAGACTTTCAACCGATAGACCATAAGGATAGACCAACCGATAGATGTAAGGTACTTAAAATCTTAGAAACGTATAATTACAACAAAAATCATTACTACAGATTGTACATACCTATTTAAATTTAATACCTATATTTACAATAAAATCTACAATTTAAGTTAGAACATCTCAAATTTATTCCGTTTCTAGCACGCTAAGTGCAACGTTTCACTTCTCGCCTGCGTCCGCGCTACTTTTGCGCAGCATGCAGGTAACGACAAGAGCTTAAACAAAAAAATACAGTGAATGAAAGACTTACTTAAATATGCATGATGCTGATTAAAAAGCGTCTTTACCAACCTCATGTCAAAATCATTATATCGTATCTGTTTTCTTCACTATAAGGATAAGTTTTTGCCGACGCTATTCAGAAAGCTAGTGCTAAAACAAACAAATCAAATAAAATTATTGGGCTTAAGTATGTACTTATTTGTGTTATATATTTGACGACGTAATGGCCCGAAGCAATCCTTGTCTTTATTATCATCTCCCGCTAATGGTCTCGGTCACTATGGAAACAAGCACTGAAACAAACAGAATAATGATTAAGATGTTGTCCTACCACAACTTATGTCAAGGATTTTAAAGTGTTTCATAGATTGGCTATACTGACCTTTGCGTTCACAAAATAACCCGCTAATTTACCTTTTGCACAACCATTACCTCCAGTTACCATTGAAAAACATAAACTCGCATAAAGCGTTATTAATAAACTTAAAGGAACGGTGTACCCACTCTAATAATATGTAGGTATATAGGTGGTAGGTAGGTAGGTAGGTGTAGGTGCAGGTTTAGATGAAAACTTATAAATGGCCTGGGTTATAATACATTTTAAAATTTATTTAGTGACAAGAAGGCTGTTAGTTTTCCGAATATAAATAAAATGAAATATTAATTTAAAAAGACGGAGCCTATTATTCTGAGACATCTGCTGTTACACGTAGCGCTGCATTTTGATACATAATTTTTAAATGGGAAAACCCTGGAAAAAAAACACGAACTGTTGATAGTACAAAATATAAAAGTAAAGTTAAAAAAAACGCTGCGGGTACCTATACGTAAAATAATTATGTATATATGAAAAAAAAAAAATTCCTTAAATGTAGCACTATGTCTTATCATTGCCGTAGTTATGTAAAATATTTTTCCAAGGCGGTTACAACCAATTACACTAATTTTTAATAGGGAAACCCTGGAAAAAAAAACACGAACTGTTGATAGTACAAAATATAAAAGTAAAGTTAAAAAAAAGCTGCGGGTACCTATAAGTAAAATAGTTATGTATAAGTATATGAAAAACATATAATTCCTTAAATGTAGCACTATGTCTTGTCATTGCTGTTGGTAGGTATAGGTGTACCAGAATCTCATGGCATTTTTAAAAGTAAAAAAATAGTGATTTTCATATGGCAACTGTCAACTGGCGTCTGTGTCAAATCGTTTGTTTACCGTTGCTTACAATTTGTAATTAGTCTTCAACGATTGTTATCTGGTGAAAATGTCGAGAAAACCGCTTAGATCTCAAGCGAGGAATATTGTATACAATGTGTATAATACAATACGCGAAGAAGGAGGTGTAAATCAAACGCAATCTTCGATTTTAAAGCGTGTCGTGGAGTTGACTGGTAAGTTGAAATGAACTGTTTTGATATTTTTAGGTTTAGATATATTTTGTCTTACATAAATGCTACTTATTACAGGGGTTCCCAGTACTACCATACGTCGAATTATAGCTGAGGGCACCTCTAATGATGGTGAATTTTCTACACCTGGTAAGAAAAGAAGAGGTGGGAAGAAGAAAATCAACTTGGATGACTTTGATCTGGACTTGATTAAACGCAAAATAAAAGAATTCTACACTGTGCAGAATTAATTAATTCTACAGCATCCGATTTAGATAATTTTGACATCCATGCCATCCGAAATAAAGTGAACGAATTTTATATTGTAAAGAAGCAAGTGCAGTGTGAGTGTAGGCACTCAGATGCCTATTAGCAGAGTTGAGAGAAAGCATCGGTTTTACCCTAATAATTAATAAAATATTTTTACTTAATGACTTGTTATTGGTGATTTTATTTACTAAAAGAGCTCACAAATGAGAAAGCATGCTGATGCAAGCATTATTATGGAGGTCTGCATTTTTTTTCATAGATAGTTTCAAAGCATCAAATACTTCGTGATACCCAAAGTCGCCAAATAGTTCGGTACACGTTTGGCGACTTTGGGTTAGTGACTATCTATTTATTTAATGCTGACTATACGGGTCAATCAACTTTTCTTTGCAGTTCGGTGCCAGGGTGACGTTTCCTGGGTCACTCATTAAAACTATGATTTCAAAGGATATAAGTCCACTACCATTCTTTTATGGCTTTTCTCCTGAGTGTGCTAGAAGTATACATTATAACATTTTTTCTAAGAAACTATCACTGTTGTCTCCTGGCTTACGGGACAATAACAACAACAAAAAGTTGATCCACCCATACGTATTAAGTAGTAAGACTCTCGGGCTTCTACTAATAAACTACTTAAATATGATACCGTGTGTGGTCTTAATATGGATAAACGGACACTTGAGTGCGATATTAGTAGACTTGAGTACCTATAGTTTATTAATACGGGCCTTAGTATTGTGAAAAAGTTTAATGTTATAGACCTCTAATGTCATATATGTTTTGTTAATAATCCTAAAAGCATAAAAAAATACAAATTCGTCGAATCTTAAACTCCCCCATTTTTTTGAAGTCGGTTAAAAATTACACAGTTTCAATACCGTTTAATCCAATTTCCCCAGTATTACCCTCTACATTTTTTTATTTCCCCATTTGCCATGAGATTCTGGTACACCTATACGTAAAATATTTTGAAAGGCGGTTACAACCTATTACACTAATTTTTAATAGGGAAACCCTGGAAAAAAAACACGAACTGTTGATAGTACAAAATATAAAAGTAAAGTTAAAAAAAAAGCTGCGGGTACCTATAAGTAAAATAATTATGTATAAGTATATGAAAAACATATAATTCCTTAAATGTAGCACTATGTCTTGTCATTGCTGTTGGTAGGTACGTAAAATATTTTGAAAGGCCGTTACAACCAATTACACTAATTTTTAATAGAGAAACCTGGAAAAAAAACACGAACTGTTGATAGTAC
The DNA here is from genome assembly GCA_948252455.1 of Acleris cristana. Taxonomy (NCBI): domain Eukaryota; kingdom Metazoa; phylum Arthropoda; class Insecta; order Lepidoptera; family Tortricidae; genus Acleris; species Acleris cristana. Next base: position 20,970,438 of record OX411771.1, on the reverse strand, counting down.
AAAATATAAAAGTAAAGTTAAAAATAACGCTGCGGGTACCTATACGTAAAATAATTATGTATAATTATATTCAAAAAATATAATTCCTTAAATGTAGCATTATGTCTTGTCATTGCTGTAGTTACGTAAAATATTTTTCCAAGGCGGTTACAACCAATTACACTAATTTTTAATAGGGAAACCCTGGAAAAAAAAACACGAACTGTTGATAGTACAAAATATAAAAGTAAAGTTAAAAAAAAGCTGCGGGTACCTATAAGTAAAATAGTTATGTATAAGTATATGAAAAACATATAATTCCTTAAATGTAGCACTATGTCTTGTCATTGCTGTTGGTAGGTACGTAAAATATTTTGAAAGGCGGTTACAACCTATTACACTAATTTTTAATAGGGAAACCCTGGAAAAAAAACACGAACTGTTGATAGTACAAAATATAAAAGTAAAGTTAAAAAAAAAGCTGCGGGTACCTATAAGTAAAATAATTATGTATAAGTATATGAAAAACATATAATTCCTTAAATGTAGCACTATGTCTTGTCATTGCTGTTGGTAGGTACGTAAAATATTTTGAAAGGCCGTTACAACCAATTACACTAATTTTTAATAGAGAAACCTGGAAAAAAAACACGAACTGTTGATAGTACAAAATATAAAAGTAAAGTTAAAAATAACGCTGCGGGTACCTATACGTAAAATAATTACGTATAATTATATTCAAAAAATATAATTCCTTAAATGTAGCATTATGTCTTGTCATTGCTGTAGTTACGTAAAATATTTTTCCAAGGCGGTTACAACCAATTACACTAATTTTTAATAGGGAAACCCTGGAAAAAAAAACACGAACTGTTGATAGTACATAATATAAAAGTAAAGTAAAAAAAAAAGCTGCGGGTACCTAGAGGTATAAGGAAAATAATTATGTATATATGAAAAAAACATAATTCCTTAAATGTAGCACTATGTCTTGTCATTGCTGTACGTAAAATATTTTGCAAGGCTGTTACCATCCAATTACACTAATTTAAATAGGGAAACACTGAAAAAAAAACCACAAACTGTTGATAAGTAGTACAAAATACAAAAAACTGCAATGTATGAAAAAATATATACTTATTATAACACCTAAAGTAACATGTTAGTTAAGGGAGCACTGCGTTTTTTGCAAATTTTCGTCTTCACCACCACAATCACATTCAAGCTACGCGTATGTCATCGACCCGGCCGACCCATTAATTATATAATATTCAAATCAGAAGTTGTATGTACCCGTATACTAAAATATATTTATTCGACTTCCTTACCCTGGAATGATACCAAACATTAGCCATGAACACGCGTAGGTATAAGCTATAAACCTATAAATGTTTATTGAAGAAAACCTATAAGTTCAAATTCAAATTCAAATAATTTATTGCATTTTTCGTTGAAAGTACATAAGGTGTTAAAGTAAGTAAGTCTAGCGTCAACGTACACCCCGGAGGGGCATAGTAATGGTAGTAGAACATGCGCAATTTTATAATTTAGGTTGGTAGAGTCGTTACTATTAAACTATATAACATCAACTTAAAAATAACAAGTAAAAATCAACAAACTCAAAAAAACATCAGTTTTACTAAACCTTGTATCCATTATCAGTATTATCACCCTTTGTCTTGAGTGCAGCTGTAATTAATACTAAGTTATAATAACCAACATTATAGTTAAGGGGGCACCGCACTTTGCTGTGCTGCTCGATTGCAACACTATTTTTTGACTCCTCTACTAGAGTCACGTAATACTATGCATATTTCAACATTTCGGCGATTGACATGCACCGATAAATTAAAAAAAATCGACTTGTAAATAATACTAATGTACCTACTTATACATATTTAGCTTTTTACCCTGTAAAATCTGAATAGTGAGAAGTTTAAGGGGGATCATCAACGGGTCCTGTGCATTGCTTATAACGACCCATTAGTTAGTAAAATATGCTAAAGTAACCCTTGGTTTAGTTTTTAAACCTAAAGTAGAGTTCTTAAAAAAACCTCTTGAAATAAATTGATCCGAAGGCGAATTGTCAATAGAAATATGGTATGGTTTGTGTTATGTTATGTATTATATTAGCATAAACCGTTAATGGGAGAACCCCAGATCAAAGTATCAAGTAGTAGAAGTTAACCTGGAAGTGGTACATGATATTTAAGCAAAATATTTATATTCTTTACTTAATTTAACAATATTAATAGCCTAAACATTACGTTTTCTAAAATAATCCTTGCATAATTCGCAAGTTTTATTAAGTTCACAAATTTTTTGGGTCACACTCATTTTATTCAGTTCTTCAGTTGTTAATATACACTTGCTGTGTATTTTCCTATAACATACATGACACTTAAAATGCCTATCAGTTTCAAAGACATGTCGCGAACAAAAAAAACAATTGTTAAACATTGCGTCACTCTTTTCAAGCAGCATTAATTTAATAGTAGTTCTATATTGGTCAAAATCCATGCCATCACCATTTAGAGACTCTTCATTGACAAGACAAAACAAGAAATATATGATTATCGGGCCACAATTGTAGCCGTCTTTTTGCAAATAGTGCTTCGGCGTGTACACTTTCTCTATCTTAGTATTTAATTTTAACCTCTGTAGTAATTCGTTAAGTTTTTTCGTGTAACTTACTTTCTTCCTGCTCTCGTTCCCCAGGGGATCAAGAATTGTTAAGGTCATAGTCTTAAGTGATAAAATAGCCATTGTGTAGTGCGAGTTAAGGCAAATCGGAAAAACCGTTTCCTTATCGAATGGTAAAACAACTGACTGATAAAAAAATTCAGTATGTGAAATATTGTCAAATATAAGACTTGATTTTTCAACACCCAAAACATTGTATTTATTGTTATTCAGTATATGTAAGGCATGGTTCACTACAAAACTAGTTAAATAAATTTTTGGCTCTAAGCTAGCATAATCTTCAATCAACAAACTTTTCGGTTCAATTAGCATAGAAGTCATTTGTGTAACAGTATAACCTCTACCAGATTCAGTGTATCTATAATAATTAGGATCTTTAATCAAACCATTTACAAACACATCAACACTCTCATGGCTGTCGCAGTCAGAAAAATGGAGTTGCGTGCTGACCGGTGAGTTAAATGCGCTATGCGCTTGACAATATTCGCATTCGAATGAGCCGGAAAAGTTGTCGTCATTTGTGTTACATTTTGCGCAAGATTGGTGAACATATTCCTCACAAGTATCACATTGCACCCATTTCGTCGTAAGGTCTATAAGACTGGTGCCATGTCCGCAATATTTACAGACCTCTGAATTATCACCTAACTCAACTAGCTCTGTAATGTTTGGAATATGTAAGTCTTTCAAATGTCTGCCTTCAAAGTGACTGTGTACAGGTTTTTTCTTCCTTTGCCACTTTTCCTCGTCTTGATTTACTTTGATAGTTTTGGTTAGCCTTTTCTTTGGAATTCGGTTTAATATTTCTTTCGATGTGGATAGCGTGTCGGCCCTAAGTTTTCTTAAAAGCTGAGTACATTTCAAATTACTTTGCCCCTTTAATATATTGTGTTTAAGTTGGCCAAAATAGTTTTCTACCAAAGAGTTACTTGTCCGCTTATCTTTCAATAAATTACACCACAAGGGCAAATATGTCATATATTTAGTAACGAATATATCAAAAAGATTTGGGTCATAAAACTTATTAGGATTACTTCCTTGTGTATCTACATGTATAGTTGATACGCTATCTTTGCATCGCCTGTAAAAAGGACTACTGGAATATATTGTATTCTGTTTAAAGTGTGTGTCCTGAAAGACAGATGATGTGGTGGTTTTCATATTTTCTATCAGTTCTATATCATGTTTATAATCTTTATCTCTACACAACACTAACATTTGTGTATGTGCATTTGCGACACCGTGTGTTAAATTTTTAGTATTAAGTAATATATACAGATTTGTCATGAAAGCATCTATCGTTCTTAAATCATTCATTAAAATTACACTTACTAGATAATCTTTCACAGCATTCTTGTCACCTATTGTAGATTTGTCAATATCTTTACATATACATTTAACAAGATGAGCGCAACACAGAAATATAGGTGTATGATTTTGCATACCGGTATGGTTTTCTATGATTGTGTAGCATTGTTTAAGATAATCAGTGAGCGAACAGTGGTTAAAAGCCAAGCACACTGCGTTTATTAGAGCAAAGCTGAAATCGGTCACCACCCCTGAAAAAGCAGGCCAACAATTTTTGGACCCGCAAAATACTCTGAAATCATTAAGAAATTTGAAAATTGTATTTGTGTCATGCTTAGCTGACAACATAGTAAGAACTGAAAAGATTCTTTCAGTAATGGGTACTTCAATCACACCAGCATATAAATAGATCCTTTTGAAGTGTTTATCTTTGTTGGGTGGCCTACATACTCCTCCTGTAGCATCTAAATGCAATAAAGGCAAGGTGGTAGATTTTAGAACGTTAATTTGCTCTTCGCTAAAAAGTTTTATGTTAAGAGGAAAACATATTTCTTGTACATAATTCGGGTGATCTTTTTGGTAAAGATATAAATCTAACACGTCATTTTTTGACCTGTCATTAACAGCGAGTGCCTCCGATCTTATTTTTCTAAGAGTGGTATCAGATTTAACTGATTTAAGGTTTTTAGTTTTGTGTAGCATATGCTCTTTAACTCGTAATAGACTTTCCTTTTTTAAAGAAAGTGGCTTTGTTTGAAGTGATTGATTCCTTAATATCGTCCTTTCGACTCCTCTAACTTGGTGTGTAAGAAGCTGCTTGTGGGAAAAATTAATATGGGAACTTAACATTCTGACGGTACAGTCTTGTAAATAAATTTTAAATTTCTTGCAACCTTTATGTTTGCATTGAGCACTAATCAAAACCTTTTGGTTAGTCAGATATTTTTTGTACTTAAAAATAATCAAACAGGTATTATTAATATGTCTCTCAATTGTGGTTCTAAGAACATATGGATATACGCCTACCTTCAACTTGTTGTCAATAAACATTGAATTCCATAAATTTTCCTCCATCCTAAAAGATCCCTCATTAACAGAGCATTTCCCAGCTCCTAAAGAAATCACATTTTCGGTTCCTAAGGGGAGCAAAACGGCGGAAGGTTCTGTGCTAGATATATTTAGGATAATTTTTGGAACTTTTTGTAAATCTGGGGATACATCGACTTTGATTGTCTGTTGCTCATAACAACCGTTATTATCCTGAAAGGAATATGAGTCAGATAATGATTTATCGCTATCATCAGCTTTACTTTGGTTAAGCATTACATCTAATTGATCAGTTTGCTTATTATCTATAGAAGATTCTGTGTTTTCACAAAGTTCATATTCAGGCGAAGAAGTACGACAATATTTATACTCGCCTGTTTCTGTGGTTTGCTTATCATTGTAATTATCCTCGCAAGAATCAGAGTCCGCCGGCCTATCGCCAGCTTTACTATCAACACACGCATCATTATATTGAACAGTTTGTTTATTGTCATTGAACGATGTAGTGCTTTTACAAGCTTCATAGACTGGTGAAGAATGTGTGGCTATTTGCATTTCTACGTGAAATTTAAATAGTTTTAACCATATTGTGTAGATTTTCATACGGTTTTTATTATTATTCGATATACCTAAATAGTTAGTAATAATCTCGTACTCAAATAATTTTCTGGGCGAGATTGGTTTTAGAGGTAGTTTGAGTGTATTTAACGCTCTTTTTATGTTATATTCTGAGAGTTTTCCTTCATGACTGGTGTTTTCCTTTTTACCAAAGTGAACATTTCGAAATCTCTTATTTTTGTTAATAAGCTTATATAAATGGCTTGGGTATGTGTATCTACACGAGGTTTGTGTTAAATTTTGTGCGATTATTTGGCAATCGTCTATAGACAATACTTCGTGTTCTTGAAAAAACGGCAAAAGTTTGTAAATTTCTGCTGAAATCAGCTGGTATGACTTGAGTTTGTGTATATTCATTGTTGTTTTTAATAATATTGTACTCTCCACTCAAACAAAAACTCCGAAGCTTTCGTTATGGTGTCCCAAAGATTCCGTTATAATTATATTAACCTACATGTGTATTGGGTTAAATCCCGCTTAATTTTAAAAGCTTAAGCGGGGCTAAAAATGCACGGTCATGATTAGATTACACTTATAATAAATAAAACATACTTAATTACTTACTCCGTCAAATATTCAATCCGTAAAATGAAAAACACACACAGACACTAAATTGCACTTAGTATGACTAATTATTCACTTATTAATTAAACTTAATTAAAAAGAAGGTGTAACTTAGTTTAAATATCTTATACACTTTGAAACGACGTAATGTTAAAAATAAGCAATAATAACGACTTAATATTATTGTAAATAGATTTCTATAAAAAAAAAGAAAACTGAGTTATAAAATTTAAAATAATTTAACGCATTGACTACATGGAAACTGAGAACCTAACTAGGTAGGTAAGTACGAGTACCTAATAGTCAAAAATGGCAGAGTGATCGATGTTCTCTCACTCGGTGCCATAATGCAACTGACATAGATATATCGCAGAATACATTTTACAAAGTTTTAAAAAGATAGAGCGAGAGAGGTATCTAATAGAGCGGCTTGTTGTAGCACTACGCCGGCCACTGTTTATGGCGGAGTTGATTGTTCTCGAGGAACGCTGCCGATAAGATTCAACTGGCCGGCGGCGGCGGCGAGCCTAATCCCTTTATTATTTGCAAGTCTTTGTCGGCGGATTACGAGTAGTTCGTGGAGTTTTTACCTTTTGTTTGAATAAACGGATTTAAAGACCGCGCCAAGCATACGCCGAATGTAGAGTGATGCTCTCAGTACTATTATTGTGTTCTGTAATAAGCTAAAGTTAGTCTTAGAATTGAAGACTGGTTTTTGTTGCACAAATAATTTATAGTATTTGATAATATGATATAGTTTAATAACCTTTACCTTCGTGTAGTCAACTTAACAGAAGAAGCGTTGTCTTCACCCAGTCATTACACGGTTAGCTGGAAGAGATCCCTTAAAGGGATAAGTTCGTTTTTTTAAATAATTTAAATATTCATATAAGTGTTTTTTTTTGTAAAACGATTTCTTTTTGTGCAATAAAGAGTTTACTTACTTACCTACTTACTTTTTTCCGTTATGTTACTCACTCATTAGGTCAAAATTGTTATTAAGTCATGTCATATAGGTACCCTATAAATTGTTTTATTCATTTGTATAACTAATCCACCAAGCTTAGATTTCAAGCAAATACCTACTAAAGTTCATTTGAAAACACAATACTCGTAATAGTAATGAGGGCTCCACGCCACTGAACGGCCGGCATTTGCTCGGTGTATTACCTACTTATTAACTTTACCTACGTTCAGAGGATAGTAGGAAGGTATTTATTTTAGTAAGTAAACCCTACATTAGAACTTATATTCTCATTGAATACAAATTCAATAATTCAAGTAAGTACCTACCCATTTTGAACCCTTATATGGTGTGCTTGATTGTTAGTATCCGAGTCATGAATGTTTAATATTTACCTGGTGTGCGTGTGTATTCATTTGTTTTATTTAAATTAAAAAAAAAATTCGTTCTGGTGTGATGAGTCCTAACGTTTGTGCCCTACATAACTCCGAAGAGTCATAATTCTGAATTGATCAGAATCCCGAATCATTCATACATACGAATGCAATTCCTTTATTTTTTTATATTGCTTGTTAATCAAAACTAACCTATCCTACCTACGCATATTAATTTTGTAAATTTAATCCAGCTTAACATACCTTTCAGAAAAATGAAAATTTAGAATATATAATATTCGGAAAAAAACGGAATTTCTGGGTGTTCCCTTTGTGTACTTCAATCAAGTTTTTTTATTTATGTAGGTATGTCTGGATGTGTGTTTTTAGCATCATAGGTTTTAAAATAATTGTCTAGCATTCTTCTCACAAAAAATCCGTATTCAATTAGGTCATTAGGTAAATCAGTGACCGGAATAGGAAGTAGATATTTAGTGAAATTTTATTGGATTTAATGAAAAATCTAAAGTCAGTACCAATTACCAAGTATACTGTCACAAAGATTATCTTGCGGCCAAATGAAATGTTTACTTAAAGCAGGAAGATTACTACACAAAATGCATTGTTTTGGCGTAACAAAGACGACGACACTTATAAGAGTTTCAAAGGTTTTGTAAGAAAGAGATAATCACAATAAAATATATTCGAAGTTAATTATAGGTATGGTTGACGAAATATAATTTGCACCGATTCGTCTAAGAAGCGCTACGTCGAATCGTTACAAATTATATTTCGTCAACTATACCTAGGTAGCTATAATGGAATAGCCATTACAGCATTGTCGTCAACTGACAGTTTTTAAGTAAGTAACTTTCATCAGCTTAAGTAAATTTGACCAGCTTAGACCGTATTTTTCATTAAAAAACCATTCTGAGCAATAGGTTTATTCACCCAAATAAAATCGTCAGCTTTTTAGTTAGTAAGTACCTACCTATTTGACTTTTCTTAAAGTTATTCGTGATTTTTAAGGTTTGTTACCAAAAGACATCAACGGGCTAAGACTAAGTTCGTAAAATATTTACTTCGAAAAAAGAAGGTCATTGCAATGCGAAATAGGTAAAATTCGTTTCTTAAATGGCGTATTATTAACAGGCATCGTAAATTTTGTAGCAAACCCGTTGCACTGATGTACCTATGATAGTAGGTTTTTAACCTAGGTTTGGCGAAAATTAAACATTATACTTTTTTCGTAACCGATTATTGTATTTGTTTTTTTACCGTTTATTTATATTATTACACTATGAACAAACAAAACATAAAAATATTTTGTAATAAAAGAACTTAACAAATCTTTTGTTAAGTTTTGGGTGGGATAAACCTAAAAAACCTCGCTTTTTTTTCAAAGGAATAGCCTTTTAAGTCCCTGATAGACGTGCAAGTAAGTACGCCGTACTTGTGGCTCGGCGACCTTACTCGGCCGTGTGTCACCCTAAGTACGCGAACTTCTAAAATTAAACACGGGCGAAAAAGGTCGTCGAGCTTTAGAATGCGTAGTTACTCGCCCGTCTATCTGGGGCATAATACTATACATACATACCAAAACGTATCCATTCCCAGAGTAGGGTAGGCAGAGAGAGCTACAAAATTGGGTAAGGTCCAAAAAGTTGGACATGCTCACTCAATTAAATTTTTTATGAAACTTCTCCGTTGTGACACGAAAATTAGCCGTACAATTTGTAGATACTTTTTGTCGCACAACTGAACTTTTTTCAACTTCGTTGTTTGTATGGTTAACTTAACGCCGGTTCTACTCGGGGCAAAGATTTTATTTTTCGAACCGCTGATAATGTTTTTTGACATTTATAGGTACCATTATATTATGCCTAAATTGAAAAATAAAAGAACTTTGACATTACTTTTAACTACGCTTAACTACTCGGTCCTCACCCAATTACCAACAACTCTAAAAACTCGTTGTTAATTCTGTAACCACATTTTGCACAAACAGGCTAAGGTATTTTTACCACGATATTTTAATAATATAAACATAAACAATAATATCAGATAAATATTCATCTACATACAATACACTAATACCTAACTTTATTTTAATTTAGACAAAGACTTGCAAATAATAAAGGGATTAGGCTCGCCGCCGCCGCCGGCCAGTTGAATCTTATCGGCAGCGTTCCTCGAGAACAATCAACTCCGCCATAAACAATGAGCTGTCAGAAGCGGCTTTGTTTAAACATTACTCCTACCACCGGTCCGTCATTTCGACTATTTGTACTAGATTCTATTTAACTTATACAAAAATAATGAATTATTTAAAGGGATTGTACTTACCTTTTGGTACACTAATATTATAAATGCGAATGTATGGATGTTTGTTACCCGATCACGTCAGAACGGCACGGATCCTAATGAAATTTGATTCACAGAGATAGATTGTAGTTTGGAATAGCACATAAGTTACTTTTTATCCCGGAAAATTTGAGAGTTCCTGAGAGAATGGCGATAAATGACTTCTACGCGGACGGCGTCACGCGCAAAAGCTAGTACGTTATAACGTGATTATAAAGTTTAATTAGCTAGCAAACAAATAATATACTTATTGAAATATTATGGAAAACATTTTGATTAAAAAGCTCTTGCATGCAATGCATTATTTATTAGTAAGCACTGTCTTTTTAATTTTTCAATTAATGTTCAACTTTGATTTTATTTTAGATTTGTTCTGGTAAGAACAGCCAGTTGTGGCGAGTTATTTTACCTCTAAACAGACTGAAGCTATCGAGGTCGAAAATTATAAAAGTTGTAACATTGCCTTGTACAAAATAAAACAAAGCAATCAGTAGGCACAAAGTATGTTTACCGGCGCACCTGGGTAATTACGTGGAACGTAGTTAAAAAAAACCATGGACAGGTATAAAAAAAACGATGCTTGTCCGTTGACGGCAATGCAATGCTTTACAGCGTGGTAATATCGGAAAAAACCTTAACTTTGACTAGTTTATTGTAAATAAGAAATGAAGTTATATTTTCCCTTTCATAGAAATAATTTTAAGCTCTTGGGTGTTATTCTCTTAAAAACGGCGTTCGGTCGGTAGAACCTTAAATTTCTCTATATAAGTATTTATATCGTTGTGTACCCATTGTAGTTACAAGCAAATTATTTATTTATATTTCGCGATGCTTAAATAGATACCTATAAACAATTCTCAAAAAATTTATGTTTTGTTTTCATGTAATCCAGTTATAGTTATTGGACTTCGGCCTTCCCAAAACGATCACTTTATTGACTGTATTTTTATCTTGGACAATTTTATTGAACATTTACTAGTTGGAAACTAATTAGCTGTAATGTAAGACGGGTAAACTTAAAGTATTTTTTTATACAAAACCTATAATTCAGTTGAATGAGACATAGACAAACGTTTGCTGTACAAAAGGTAAAAAAGGTAAATAGACGGTTTCGATAAATGTTGTTATTTTACAATGAGGTCCTAATAATACATTATGTAGGGAGGGGGCAGTTTATTTTTTTACTATTATACACATTATTTATAGATTTTAGACTATAAATAAACAAATAAAGTAAAAAAACTGTCTCAGTACCAATTTTTACATCCATCGGTTAAGGCGGTGAAGAGGTACCTGATAAATTAATAAGTACCCATTGACCTGATATAAAAGTTTGGACTCCTCACGTAAGGATTCATAATATATAATAGTTCAAGTCGATAATTTCCATGTACCTAAAGAAAATAAAAACAAAAGTTATATCCTGGGATTCATACTTCCATACAGTCGAGTTCATAAATATGTATATACTTTAGTACCGTCTAGTCACTTTAACCGCTGTAACAATTCATATATGGCAGTTTAAATATGACATGTCATTAAATAGACAAAGTAATAAAGTGTACACATATTTATGAACTCGACTGTACCTAAATATTGATTCTCTGACTTGGGCATAATAAATTAAGCGAAAGTAAATTAATTTATTGTGTAGGCTGTTTTAAACACTTCCAATTGCAAATAATAAAGGGATGTATGAAGAAAGAAAACGGGTGCAATGTAGGAAAAATAAGTTTTTTTTTAATTTTTTTTATTGTACTTATATTTTATTGATAGCCGCAGATGTTTGCATCATTACCCCTTTTTTGTTTAAGATATTTAAGTTTTTAAGTCTGAGTCCCTCTGAAAACAAGCGTTGTCGGGGCTCGCTGGAGCACTATGCTGAGTAAGGGCCCTTTCAACGCCATGTATAATGTGTTGCTTTACTTGTCATTTGTTTAAAATCTGTTTCTGTAAGCATTAAACAAAAAAAATCTAGCCAGCCCAAATCGCCAGCTTACCACACTCTCGCCGAGACTAGGCGAGGCAGATAAACTGTACTTATCAAACATAATATACCTATGCTCGGGAAAGTTAAACTAGTAATATAACAGCAAATCTGCTTCCCCTAAACTTAACAGTAATGGTGTAAGAGTTGTTATTTAGAAACTCCACAATCTACTCGTAATCCGCCGACAAAGACTTGCAAATAATAAAGGGATTAGGCTCGCCGCCGCCGCCGGCCAGTTGAATCTTATCGGCAGCGTTCCTCGAGAACAATCAACTCCGCCATAAACAATGAGCTGTCAGAAGCGGCTTTGTTTAAACATTACTCCTACCACCGGTCCGTCATTTCGACTATTTGTAACTAATAGTAGAAGATCCGAATAAGAAACGACTTTCATCGGGCTGTTAATTCGATAAAAAGTATTTTATATAAAATTGAATATGTAAAATAACAGGTAAATCCGAAATCACGAAAAATAAAACAGCTGTTTCATAGAAAAGTTCAATAGGTACTCGACCAAAATGTATGAAGCTGCTGGTTTTTTTTTCGAGATTTCAGAGTTGGTCCCATAGTGAATGTTGTTCATATTCGTGGGTAGAACACAGAGGTGATAATGGTGACTACCGATAAAAAATCACCGTGTATTATGTACAATTAATTAAATTTTTAAAATGAACTTTGTTTTTAAAAAAATACATTGCTTGTTTGCATATTCTATAGGCTATTCATAGTTTCGATTAGAATGTAATTTGTCTATTAAACAAGCAATTTTTTTAAGTTCATTTTATTTTATTTTGTATAAGTACACGACTTAAATTTTTCAGCCTACCTATTCGCCATATATTGTAGCATATTCAATTGGATATCAAATACATTTAATCAAATAAACAGCCCAGTGAAGGCCGTCAATTCGGATCTTAGACCATAAAGTTCTATTTGTACCTTTAATTTTTAGGCGACGGGTTAGTCTACTTAATAGCGGCCTGCACACGTAAAGATCGGACCGCGGGAAACGCCACGCGTCGTTCCAGTTTTCGTTCCGAACCGTACATTTTTTACTATTTTACTTTTGCAGTTGCATTTACACGTTCGGAACAAAGATTGGAACGGCGCGTGGCGTTTCGGCGTCTGAACTTTACGTGTAAAGGCCGCTATTGACACTGTAAAGATAGCGGTTCAGCGGGCCAAGTATGGCTGCGTCTATATAGCGTATCAAATGTGTAACGGATGCCTTATCCAAACATTGTCACGCGATAAACGCAGCCATGTTAGGGCCCCTGGTTTAATATCCCGGTATGTTCAAGTATTTTATTTATGTCTTCTTTATTTTTTGATTTATTGAGAAAAAAGGTATTTTTTGAAATCAGCCGTTAACTTTTAAACGGGCACTGTGGCAAAAATAATGCTGGTAAGTGAGTTCTGAATGCCTTTACAGAAAGCTCTCGTGCTATTGCATTGACACTTAGCCATTTTAAAGTGTTGTCCATTTCAAATTTTTATTTATTTCGGTTTTCATATAAAACAATTCGGCCGCTGTTAATCGAACACACACATCTATTAAAATAATAACTAAAATATTAATATAAAAGCTTTTATCAAAAGCTCGTTTGTCATTAAAACTCAATTAAACTATCTTTTTATTTGTTTGAGATATTGAGAATTTCGTAATTTCATTCAATTGGCCGCTAACTTTTAAACAGGCACAGTGTCAAAAGTAATGTTGGTAAGTGAATTCTGAATACCTTTACAGAAAGCTCTTGTGCTATTGCATTGATTTTATGCCATTCCAGAGTGTTAAATATTCCAGATTTTCATTAATATCGGTTTTTTCTCAAAATAATTAGGCCGCTGTAAAACAAACACACACATCTTTTGAACTGATTACTAAAATATTTATGTTAAAACTTTTATCTAAAGCTCGTTTATCATTGTTTTTAAATAATATCACTCAATAAAACTACCTTTTCATTTTTTTGATTTATTGAGAGTTTAGTAATTTCATTCAATCCGCCGCTAACTTTTAAACGGGCACAGTGTCAAAAGTAATGTTGGTAAGTGAATTCTGAATGCCTTTACAGAAAGCTCTCGTGCTATTGCATTGATTTTATGCCATTCCAGAGTGTTAAGTATTCCAGATTTTCATTAATATCGGTTTTTTCTCAAAATTATTAGGCCGCTGTAAAACAAACACACACATCTTTTGAAATAATTACTAAAATATTTATGTTAAAGCTTTTATCAAAAGCTTGTTTATCATTGCTTTCAATTAATATCACTCAATAAACCTATCTTTCATTTTTTTTGATTTCTTGAGAATTTCGTAATTTCATTCAATCCGCCGCTAACTTTTAACCGGGCACAGTGTCAAAAGTAATGTTGGTAAGTGAGTTCTGAATGCCTTTACAGAAAGCTCTCGTGCTACTGCATTGATTTTATGCCATTCCAGAGTGTTAAGTATTCCAGATTTTCATTAATATCGGTTTTTTCTCAAAATTATTAGGCCGCTGTAAAACAAACACACACATCTTTTGAAATAATTACTAAAATATTATTGTTAAATCTTTTATCAAAAGCTCGTTTATCATTGCTTTCAATTAATATCACTCAATAAACCTATCTTTTATTTTTTTTGATTTCTTGAGAATTTCGTAATTTCATTCAATCCACCGCTAACTTTTAAACGGGCACAGTGTCAAAAGTAATGTTGGTAAGTGAGTTCTGAATGCCTTTACAGAAAGCTCTCGTGCTACTGCATTGATTTTATGCCATTCCAAAGTGTTAAGTATTCCAGATTTTCATTAATATCGGCTTTTTCTCAAAATTATTAGGCCGCTGTAAAACAAACACACATCTTTTGAAATAATTACTAAAATATTATTGTTAAATCTTTTATCAAAAGCTCGTTTATCATTGCTTTCAATTAATATCACTCAATAAACCTATCTTTTATTTTTTTTGATTTCTTGAGAATTTCGTAATTTCATTCAATCCGCCGCTAACTTTTAAACGGGCACAGTGTCAAAAGTAATGTTGGTAAGTGAGTTCTGAATGCCTTTACAAAAAGCTCTCGTGCTATTGCATTGATTTTATGCCATTCCAGTGTGTTAAGTTTTCCAGTTTTTCATTTATATTAGTTTTTTCTCTAAATAATTAGGCCGCTGTAAAACAAACACACACATCTTTTGAACTGATTACTAAAATATTTATGTTAAAGCTTTTATCAAAAGCTCGTTTATCATTGTTTTTAATTAATATCACTCAATAAAACTACCTTTTCATTTTTTTGATTTATTGATAGTTAAGTAATTTCATTCAATCCGCCGCTAACTTTTAAACGGGCACAGTGTCAAAAGTAATGTTGGTAAGTGAGTTTTGAATGCCTTTACAGAAAGCTCTTGTGCTATTGCATTGATTTTATGCCATTCCAGAGTGTTAAGTATTCCAGATTTTCATTAATATCGGTTTTTTCTCAAAATTATTATGCCGCTGTAAAACAAACACACACATCTTTTGAACTGAATACTAAAATATTTATTTTAAAGCTTTTATCAAAAGCTCGTTTATCATTGTTTTTAATTAATATCACTCAATAAAAGTATCTTTTCATTTTTATGATTTATTGAGAATTTAGTAATTTCTTTCAATCGGCCGCTAACTATTAAACGGGCACAGTGTCAAAAGTAATGTTGGTAAGTGAGTTCTGAATGCCTTAACAGAAAGCTTTTGTGCTATTGCATTGATTTTATGCCATTCCAGAGTGTTAAGTATTCCAGTTTTTCATTTATATTAGTTTTTTCTCTAAATAATTAGGCCGCTGTAAAACAAACACACACATCTTTTGAACTGATTACTAAAATATTTATGTTAAAGCTTTTATCAAAAGCTCGTTTATCATTGTTTTTAATTAATATCACTCAATAAAACTACCATTTCATTTTTTTGATTTATTGAGAGTTTAGTAATTTCATTCAATCCGCCGCTAACTTTTAAACGGGCACAGTGTCAAAAGTAATGTTGGTAAGTGAGTTCTCAATGCCTTTACAGAAAGCTCTCGTGCTATTGCATTGATTTTATGCCATTCCAGAGTGTTAAGTATTCCAGATTTTCATTAATATCGGTTTTATCTCAAAATTATTAGGCCGCTGTAAAACAAACACACACATCTTTTGAAATAATTACTAAAATATTATTGTTAAATCTTTTATCAAAAGCTCGTTTATCATTGCTTTCAATTAATATCACTCAATAAACCTCTATCTTTTATTTTTTTTGATTTCTTGAGAATTTCGTAATTTCATTCAATCCGCCGCTAACTTTTATACGGGCACAGTGTTAAAAGTAATGTTGGTAAGTGAGTTCTGAATGCCTTTACAGAAAGCTCTCGTGCTACTGCATTGATTTTATGCCATTCCAGAGTGTTAAGTATTCCAGATTTTCATTAATATCGGTTTTTTCTCAAAATTATTAGGCCGCTGTAAAACAAACACACACATCTTTTGAACTGATTACTAAAATATTTATGTTAAAGCTTTTATCAAAAGCTCGTTTATCATTGTTTTTAATTAATATCACTCAATAAAACTACCATTTCATTTTTTTGATTTATTGAGAGTTTAGTAATTTCATTCAATCCGCCGCTAACTTTTAAACGGGCACAGTGTCAAAAGTAATGTTAATAAGTGAGTTCTGAATGCCTTTACAGAAAGCTCTCGTGCTACTGCATTGATTTTATGCCATTCCAGAGTGTTAAGTATTCCAGATTTTCATTAATATCGGTTTTTTCTCAAAATTATTAGGCCGCTGTAAAACAAACACACACATCTTTTGAACTGATTACTAAAATATTTATGTTAAAGCTTTTATCAAAAGCTCGTTTATCATTGTTTTTAATTAATATCACTCAATAAAACTACCATTTCATTTTTTTGATTTATTGAGAGTTTAGTAATTTCATTCAATCCGCCGCTAACTTTTAAACGGGCACAGTGTCAAAAGTAATGTTGGTAAGTGAGTTCTGAATGCCTTTACAAAAAGCTCTCGTGCTATTGCATTGATCTTATGCCATTCCAGAGTGTTAAGTATTCCAGATTTTCATTAATATCGGTTTTTTCTCAAAATTATTAGGCCGCTGTAAAACAAACACACACATCTTTTGAACTGATTACTAAAATATTTATGTTAAAGCTTTTATCAAAAGCTCGTTTATCATTGTTTTTAAATAATATCACTCAATAAATGTATCTTTTCATTTTTTTGATTTATTGAGAGTTTCGTAATTTCATTCAATCCGCCGCTAACTTTTAAACGGGCACAGTGTCAAAAGTAATGTTGGTAAGTGAGTTCTGAATGCCTTAACAGAAAGCTTTTGTGCTATTGCATTGATTTTATGCCATTCCAGAGTGTTAAGTATTCCAGATTTTCATAAATATCGGTTTTTTCTCAAAATTATTAGGCCGCTGTAAAACAAACACACACATCTTTTGAACTGATTACTAAAATATTTATGTTAAAGCTTTTATCAAAAGCTCGTTTATCATTGTTTTTAATTAATATCACTCAATAAAACTACCATTTCATTTTTTTGATTTATTGAGAGTTTAGTAATTTCATTCAATCCGCCGCTAACTTTTAAACGGGCACAGTGTCAAAAGTAATGTTAATAAGTGAGTTCTGAATGCCTTTACAGAAAGCTCTCGTGCTATTGCATTGATTTTATGCCATTCCAGAGTGTTAAGTATTCCAGATTTTCATCAATATCGGTTTTTTCTCAAAATTATTAGACCGCTGTAAAACAAACACACACATCTTTTGAACTGATTACTAAAATATTTATGTTAAAGCTTTTATCAAAAGCTCGTTTATCATTGTTTTTAATTAATATCACTCAATAAAAGTATCTTTTAATTTTTTTGATTTATTGAGAATTTAGTAATTTCTTTCAATCGGCCGCTAACTATTAAACGGGCACAGTGTCAAAAGTAATGTTGGTAAGTGAGTTCTGAATGCTTTTACAGAAAGCTCTCGTGCTACTGCATTGATTTTATGCCATTCCAGAGTGTTAAGTATTCCAGTTTTTCATTTATATTAGTTTTTTCTCTAAATAATTAGGCCGCTGTAAAACAAACACACACATCTTTTGAACTGATTACTAAAATATTTATGTTAAAGCTTTTATCAAAAGCTCGTTTATCATTGTTTTTAAATAATATCACTCAATAAAACTACCATTTAATTTTTTTGATTTATTGAGAGTTTAGTAATTTCATTCAATCCGCCGCTAACTTTTAAACGGGCACAGTGTCAAAAGTAATGTTGGTAAGTGAGTTCTGAATGCCTTTACAAAAAGCTCTCGTGCTATTGCTTTGATTTTATGCCATTCCAGAGTGTTAAGTTTTCCAGTTTTTCATTTATATTAGTTTTTTCTCTAAATAATTAGGCCGCTGTAAAACAAACACACACATCTTTTGAAATGATTACTAAAATATTTATGTTAAAGCTTTTATCAAAAGCTCGTTTATCATTGTTTATAATTAATATCACTCAATAAAACTACCTTTTCATTTTTTTGATTTATTGAGAGTTTAGTAATTTCATTCAATCCGCCGCTAACTTTTAAACGGGCACAGTGTCAAAAGTAATGTTGGTAAGTGAGTTCTGAATGCCTTTACAGAAAGCTCTCGTGCTATTGCATTGATTTTATGCCATTCCAGAGTGTTAAGTATTCCAGATTTTCATTAATATCGGTTTTTTCTCAAAATTATTAGGCCGCTGTAAAACAAACACACACATCTTTTGAACTGATTACTAAAATATTTATGTTAAAGCTTTTATCAAAAGCTCGTTTATCATTGTTTTTAATTAATATCACTCAATAAAAGTATCTTTTCATTTTTTTGATTTATTGAGAATTTAGTAATTTCTTTCAATCGGCCGCTAACTATTAAACGGGCACAGTGTCAAAAGTAATGTTGGTAAGTGAGTTCTGAATGCCTTAACAGAAAGCTTTTGTGCTATTGCATTGATTTTATGCCATTCCAGAGTGTTAAGTATTCCAGTTTTTCATTTATATTAGTTTTTTCTCTAAATAATTAGGCCGCTGTAAAACAAACACACACATCTTTTGAACTGATTACTAAAATATTTATGTTAAAGCTTTTATCAAAAGCTCGTTTATCATTGTTTTTAATTAATATCACTCAATAAAACTACCATTTCATTTTTTTGATTTATTGAGAGTTTAGTAATTTCATTCAATCCGCCGCTAACTTTTAAACGGGCACAGTGTCAAAAGTAATGTTGGTAAGTGAGTTTTGAATGCCTTTACAGAAAGCTCTCGTGCTATTGCATTGATTTTATGCCATTCCAGAGTGTTAAGTATTCCAGATTTTCATTAATATCGGTTTTATCTCAAAATTATTAGGCCGCTGTAAAACAAACACACACATCTTTTGAAATAATTACTAAAATATTATTGTTAAATCTTTTATCAAAAGCTCGTTTATCATTGCTTTCAATTAATATCACTCAATAAACCTCTATCTTTTATTTTTTTTGATTTCTTGAGAATTTCGTAATTTCATTCAATCCGCCGCTAACTTTTATACGGGCACAGTGTTAAAAGTAATGTTGGTAAGTGAGTTCTGAATGCCTTTACAGAAAGCTCTCGTGCTACTGCATTGATTTTATGCCATTCCAGAGTGTTAAGTATTCCAGATTTTCATTAATATCGGTTTTTTCTCAAAATTATTAGGCCGCTGTAAAACAAACACACACATCTTTTGAACTGATTACTAAAATATTTATGTTAAAGCTTTTATCAAAAGCTCGTTTATCATTGTTTTTAATTAATATCACTCAATAAAACTACCATTTCATTTTTTTGATTTATTGAGAGTTTAGTAATTTCATTCAATCCGCCGCTAACTTTTAAACGGGCACAGTGTCAAAAGTAATGTTAATAAGTGAGTTCTGAATGCCTTTACAGAAAGCTCTCGTGCTACTGCATTGATTTTATGCCATTCCAGAGTGTTAAGTATTCCAGATTTTCATTAATATCGGTTTTTTCTCAAAATTATTAGGCCGCTGTAAAACAAACACACACATCTTTTGAACTGATTACTAAAATATTTATGTTAAAGCTTTTATCAAAAGCTCGTTTATCATTGTTTTTAATTAATATCACTCAATAAAACTACCATTTCATTTTTTTGATTTATTGAGAGTTTAGTAATTTCATTCAATCCGCCGCTAACTTTTAAACGGGCACAGTGTCAAAAGTAATGTTGGTAAGTGAGTTCTGAATGCCTTTACAAAAAGCTCTCGTGCTATTGCATTGATCTTATGCCATTCCAGAGTGTTAAGTATTCCAGATTTTCATTAATATCGGTTTTTTCTCAAAATTATTAGGCCGCTGTAAAACAAACACACACATCTTTTGAACTGATTACTAAAATATTTATGTTAAAGCTTTTATCAAAAGCTCGTTTATCATTGTTTTTAAATAATATCACTCAATAAATGTATCTTTTCATTTTTTTGATTTATTGAGAGTTTCGTAATTTCATTCAATCCGCCGCTAACTTTTAAACGGGCACAGTGTCAAAAGTAATGTTGGTAAGTGAGTTCTGAATGCCTTAACAGAAAGCTTTTGTGCTATTGCATTGATTTTATGCCATTCCAGAGTGTTAAGTATTCCAGATTTTCATAAATATCGGTTTTTTCTCAAAATTATTAGGCCGCTGTAAAACAAACACACACATCTTTTGAACTGATTACTAAAATATTTATGTTAAAGCTTTTATCAAAAGCTCGTTTATCATTGTTTTTAATTAATATCACTCAATAAAACTACCATTTCATTTTTTTGATTTATTGAGAGTTTCGTAATTTCATTCAATCCGCCGCTAACTTTTAAACAGGCACAGTGTCAAAAGTAATGTTGGTAAGTGAGTTCTGAATGCCTTAACAGAAAGCTTTTGTGCTATTGCATTGATTTTATGCCATTCCAGAGTGTTAAGTATTCCAGTTTTTCATTTATATTAGTTTTTTCTCTAAATAATTAGGCCGCTGTAAAACAAACACACACATCTTTTGAACTGATTACTAAAATATTTATGTTAAAGCTTTTATCAAAAGCTCGTTTATCATTGTTTTTAATTAATATCACTCAATAAAACTACCATTTCATTTTTTTGATTTATTGAGAGTTTAGTAATTTCATTCAATCCGCCGCTAACTTTTAAACGGGCACAGTGTCAAAAGTAATGTTGGTAAGTGAGTTCTGAATGCCTTTACAGAAAGCTCTCGTGCTATTGCATTGATTTTATGCCATTCCAGAGTGTTAAGTATTCCAGATTTTCATTAATATCGGTTTTATCTCAAAATTATTAGGCCGCTGTAAAACAAACACACACATCTTTTGAAATAATTACTAAAATATTATTGTTAAATCTTTTAACAAAAGCTCGTTTATCATTGCTTTCAATTAATATCACTCAATAAACCTCTATCTTTTATTTTTTTTGATTTCTTGAGAATTTCGTAATTTCATTCAATCCGCCGCTAACTTTTATACGGGCACAGTGTTAAAAGTAATGTTGGTAAGTGAGTTCTGAATGCCTTTACAGAAAGCTCTCGTGCTACTGCATTGATTTTATGCCATTCCAGAGTGTTAAGTATTCCAGATTTTCATTAATATCGGTTTTTTCTCAAAATTATTAGGCCGCTGTAAAACAAACACACACATCTTTTGAACTGATTACTAAAATATTTATGTTAAAGCTTTTATCAAAAGCTCGTTTATCATTGTTTTTAATTAATATCACTCAATAAAACTACCATTTCATTTTTTTGATTTATTGAGAGTTTAGTAATTTCATTCAATCCGCCGCTAACTTTTAAACGGGCACAGTGTCAAAAGTAATGTTAATAAGTGAGTTCTGAATGCCTTTACAGAAAGCTCTCGTGCTACTGCATTGATTTTATGCCATTCCAGAGTGTTAAGTATTCCAGATTTTCATTAATATCGGTTTTTTCTCAAAATTATTAGGCCGCTGTAAAACAAACACACACATCTTTTGAACTGATTACTAAAATATTTATGTTAAAGCTTTTATCAAAAGCTCGTTTATCATTGTTTTTAATTAATATCACTCAATAAAACTACCATTTCATTTTTTTGATTTATTGAGAGTTTAGTAATTTCATTCAATCCGCCGCTAACTTTTAAACGGGCACAGTGTCAAAAGTAATGTTGGTAAGTGAGTTCTGAATGCCTTTACAAAAAGCTCTCGTGCTATTGCATTGATCTTATGCCATTCCAGAGTGTTAAGTATTCCAGATTTTCATTAATATCGGTTTTTTCTCAAAATTATTAGGCCGCTGTAAAACAAACACACACATCTTTTGAACTGATTACTAAAATATTTATGTTAAAGCTTTTATCAAAAGCTCGTTTATCATTGTTTTTAAATAATATCACTCAATAAATGTATCTTTTCATTTTTTTGATTTATTGAGAGTTTCGTAATTTCATTCAATCCGCCGCTAACTTTTAAACGGGCACAGTGTCAAAAGTAATGTTGGTAAGTGAGTTCTGAATGCCTTAACAGAAAGCTTTTGTGCTATTGCATTGATTTTATGCCATTCCAGAGTGTTAAGTATTCCAGATTTTCATAAATATCGGTTTTTTCTCAAAATTATTAGGCCGCTGTAAAACAAACACACACATCTTTTGAACTGATTACTAAAATATTTATGTTAAAGCTTTTATCAAAAGCTCGTTTATCATTGTTTTTAATTAATATCACTCAATAAAACTACCATTTCATTTTTTTGATTTATTGAGAGTTTCGTAATTTCATTCAATCCGCCGCTAACTTTTAAACAGGCACAGTGTCAAAAGTAATGTTGGTAAGTGAGTTCTGAATGCCTTTACAGAAAGCTCTCGTGCTATTGCATTGATTTTATGCCATTCCAGAGTGTTAAGTATTCCAGATTTTCATCAATATCGGTTTTTTCTCAAAATTATTAGACCGCTGTAAAACAAACACACACATCTTTTGAACTGATTACTAAAATATTTATGTTAAAGCTTTTATCAAAAGCTCGTTTATCATTGTTTTTAATTAATATCACTCAATAAAAGTATCTTTTCATTTTTTTGATTTATTGAGAATTTAGTAATTTCTTTCAATCGGCCGCTAACTATTAAACGGGCACAGTGTCAAAAGTAATGTTGGTAAGTGAGTTCTGAATGCTTTTACAGAAAGCTCTCGTGCTACTGCATTGATTTTATGCCATTCCAGAGTGTTAAGTATTCCAGTTTTTCATTTATATTAGTTTTTTCTCTAAATAATTAGGCCGCTGTAAAACAAACACACACATCTTTTGAACTGATTACTAAAATATTTATGTTAAAGCTTTTATCAAAAGCTCGTTTATCATTGTTTTTAAATAATATCACTCAATAAAACTACCATTTAATTTTTTTGATTTATTGAGAGTTTAGTAATTTCATTCAATCCGCCGCTAACTTTTAAACGGGCACAGTGTCAAAAGTAATGTTGGTAAGTGAGTTCTGAATGCCTTTACAAAAAGCTCTCGTGCTATTGCTTTGATTTTATGCCATTCCAGAGTGTTAAGTTTTCCAGTTTTTCATTTATATTAGTTTTTTCTCTAAATAATTAGGCCGCTGTAAAACAAACACACACATCTTTTGAAATGATTACTAAAATATTTATGTTAAAGCTTTTATCAAAAGCTCGTTTATCATTGTTTATAATTAATATCACTCAATAAAACTACCTTTTCATTTTTTTGATTTATTGAGAGTTTAGTAATTTCATTCAATCCGCCGCTAACTTTTAAACGGGCACAGTGTCAAAAGTAATGTTGGTAAGTGAGTTCTGAATGCCTTTACAGAAAGCTCTCGTGCTATTGCATTGATTTTATGCCATTCCAGAGTGTTAAGTATTCCAGATTTTCATTAATATCGGTTTTTTCTCAAAATTATTAGGCCGCTGTAAAACAAACACACACATCTTTTGAACTGATTACTAAAATATTTATGTTAAAGCTTTTATCAAAAGCTCGTTTATCATTGTTTTTAATTAATATCACTCAATAAAAGTATCTTTTCATTTTTTTGATTTATTGAGAATTTAGTAATTTCTTTCAATCGGCCGCTAACTATTAAACGGGCACAGTGTCAAAAGTAATGTTGGTAAGTGAGTTCTGAATGCCTTAACAGAAAGCTTTTGTGCTATTGCATTGATTTTATGCCATTCCAGAGTGTTAAGTATTCCAGTTTTTCATTTATATTAGTTTTTTCTCTAAATAATTAGGCCGCTGTAAAACAAACACACACATCTTTTGAACTGATTACTAAAATATTTATGTTAAAGCTTTTATCAAAAGCTCGTTTATCATTGTTTTTAATTAATATCACTCAATAAAACTACCATTTCATTTTTTTGATTTATTGAGAGTTTAGTAATTTCATTCAATCCGCCGCTAACTTTTAAACGGGCACAGTGTCAAAAGTAAAGTTGGTAAGTGAGTTTTGAATGCCTTTACAGAAAGCTCTCGTGCTATTGCATTGATTTTATGCCATTCCAGAGTGTTAAGTATTCCAGATTTTCATTAATATCGGTTTTATCTCAAAATTATTAGGCCGCTGTAAAACAAACACACACATCTTTTGAAATAATTACTAAAATATTATTGTTAAATCTTTTATCAAAAGCTCGTTTATCATTGCTTTCAATTAATATCACTCAATAAACCTCTATCTTTTATTTTTTTTGATTTCTTGAGAATTTCGTAATTTCATTCAATCCGCCGCTAACTTTTATACGGGCACAGTGTTAAAAGTAATGTTGGTAAGTGAGTTCTGAATGCCTTTACAGAAAGCTCTCGTGCTACTGCATTGATTTTATGCCATTCCAGAGTGTTAAGTATTCCAGATTTTCATTAATATCGGTTTTTTCTCAAAATTATTAGGCCGCTGTAAAACAAACACACACATCTTTTGAACTGATTACTAAAATATTTATGTTAAAGCTTTTATCAAAAGCTCGTTTATCATTGTTTTTAATTAATATCACTCAATAAAACTACCATTTCATTTTTTTGATTTATTGAGAGTTTAGTAATTTCATTCAATCCGCCGCTAACTTTTAAACGGGCACAGTGTCAAAAGTAATGTTAATAAGTGAGTTCTGAATGCCTTTACAGAAAGCTCTCGTGCTACTGCATTGATTTTATGCCATTCCAGAGTGTTAAGTATTCCAGATTTTCATTAATATCGGTTTTTTCTCAAAATTATTAGGCCGCTGTAAAACAAACACACACATCTTTTGAACTGATTACTAAAATATTTATGTTAAAGCTTTTATCAAAAGCTCGTTTATCATTGTTTTTAATTAATATCACTCAATAAAACTACCATTTCATTTTTTTGATTTATTGAGAGTTTAGTAATTTCATTCAATCCGCCGCTAACTTTTAAACGGGCACAGTGTCAAAAGTAATGTTGGTAAGTGAGTTCTGAATGCCTTTACAAAAAGCTCTCGTGCTATTGCATTGATCTTATGCCATTCCAGAGTGTTAAGTATTCCAGATTTTCATTAATATCGGTTTTTTCTCAAAATTATTAGGCCGCTGTAAAACAAACACACACATCTTTTGAACTGATTACTAAAATATTTATGTTAAAGCTTTTATCAAAAGCTCGTTTATCATTGTTTTTAAATAATATCACTCAATAAATGTATCTTTTCATTTTTTTGATTTATTGAGAGTTTCGTAATTTCATTCAATCCGCCGCTAACTTTTAAACGGGCACAGTGTCAAAAGTAATGTTGGTAAGTGAGTTCTGAATGCCTTAACAGAAAGCTTTTGTGCTATTGCATTGATTTTATGCCATTCCAGAGTGTTAAGTATTCCAGATTTTCATAAATATCGGTTTTTTCTCAAAATTATTAGGCCGCTGTAAAACAAACACACACATCTTTTGAACTGATTACTAAAATATTTATGTTAAAGCTTTTATCAAAAGCTCGTTTATCATTGTTTTTAATTAATATCACTCAATAAAACTACCATTTCATTTTTTTGATTTATTGAGAGTTTCGTAATTTCATTCAATCCGCCGCTAACTTTTAAACAGGCACAGTGTCAAAAGTAATGTTGGTAAGTGAGTTCTGAATGCCTTTACAGAAAGCTCTCGTGCTATTGCATTGATTTTATGCCATTCCAGAGTGTTAAGTATTCCAGATTTTCATCAATATCGGTTTTTTCTCAAAATTATTAGACCGCTGTAAAACAAACACACACATCTTTTGAACTGATTACTAAAATATTTATGTTAAAGCTTTTATCAAAAGCTCGTTTATCATTGTTTTTAATTAATATCACTCAATAAAAGTATCTTTTCATTTTTTTGATTTATTGAGAATTTAGTAATTTCTTTCAATCGGCCGCTAACTATTAAACGGGCACAGTGTCAAAAGTAATGTTGGTAAGTGAGTTCTGAATGCTTTTACAGAAAGCTCTCGTGCTACTGCATTGATTTTATGCCATTCCAGAGTGTTAAGTATTCCAGTTTTTCATTTATATTAGTTTTTTCTCTAAATAATTAGGCCGCTGTAAAACAAACACACACATCTTTTGAACTGATTACTAAAATATTTATGTTAAAGCTTTTATCAAAAGCTCGTTTATCATTGTTTTTAAATAATATCACTCAATAAAACTACCATTTAATTTTTTTGATTTATTGAGAGTTTAGTAATTTCATTCAATCCGCCGCTAACTTTTAAACGGGCACAGTGTCAAAAGTAATGTTGGTAAGTGAGTTCTGAATGCCTTTACAAAAAGCTCTCGTGCTATTGCTTTGATTTTATGCCATTCCAGAGTGTTAAGTTTTCCAGTTTTTCATTTATATTAGTTTTTTCTCTAAATAATTAGGCCGCTGTAAAACAAACACACACATCTTTTGAAATGATTACTAAAATATTTATGTTAAAGCTTTTATCAAAAGCTCGTTTATCATTGTTTATAATTAATATCACTCAATAAAACTACCTTTTCATTTTTTTGATTTATTGAGAGTTTAGTAATTTCATTCAATCCGCCGCTAACTTTTAAACGGGCACAGTGTCAAAAGTAATGTTGGTAAGTGAGTTCTGAATGCCTTTACAGAAAGCTCTCGTGCTATTGCATTGATTTTATGCCATTCCAGAGTGTTAAGTATTCCAGATTTTCATTAATATCGGTTTTTTCTCAAAATTATTAGGCCGCTGTAAAACAAACACACACATCTTTTGAACTGATTACTAAAATATTTATGTTAAAGCTTTTATCAAAAGCTCGTTTATCATTGTTTTTAATTAATATCACTCAATAAAAGTATCTTTTCATTTTTTTGATTTATTGAGAATTTAGTAATTTCTTTCAATCGGCCGCTAACTATTAAACGGGCACAGTGTCAAAAGTAATGTTGGTAAGTGAGTTCTGAATGCCTTAACAGAAAGCTTTTGTGCTATTGCATTGATTTTATGCCATTCCAGAGTGTTAAGTATTCCAGTTTTTCATTTATATTAGTTTTTTCTCTAAATAATTAGGCCGCTGTAAAACAAACACACACATCTTTTGAACTGATTACTAAAATATTTATGTTAAAGCTTTTATCAAAAGCTCGTTTATCATTGTTTTTAATTAATATCACTCAATAAAACTACCATTTCATTTTTTTGATTTATTGAGAGTTTAGTAATTTCATTCAATCCGCCGCTAACTTTTAAACGGGCACAGTGTCAAAAGTAATGTTGGTAAGTGAGTTTTGAATGCCTTTACAGAAAGCTCTCGTGCTATTGCATTGATTTTATGCCATTCCAGAGTGTTAAGTATTCCAGATTTTCATTAATATCGGTTTTATCTCAAAATTATTAGGCCGCTGTAAAACAAACACACACATCTTTTGAAATAATTACTAAAATATTATTGTTAAATCTTTTATCAAAAGCTCGTTTATCATTGCTTTCAATTAATATCACTCAATAAACCTCTATCTTTTATTTTTTTTGATTTCTTGAGAATTTCGTAATTTCATTCAATCCGCCGCTAACTTTTATACGGGCACAGTGTTAAAAGTAATGTTGGTAAGTGAGTTCTGAATGCCTTTACAGAAAGCTCTCGTGCTACTGCATTGATTTTATGCCATTCCAGAGTGTTAAGTATTCCAGATTTTCATTAATATCGGTTTTTTCTCAAAATTATTAGGCCGCTGTAAAACAAACACACACATCTTTTGAACTGATTACTAAAATATTTATGTTAAAGCTTTTATCAAAAGCTCGTTTATCATTGTTTTTAATTAATATCACTCAATAAAACTACCATTTCATTTTTTTGATTTATTGAGAGTTTAGTAATTTCATTCAATCCGCCGCTAACTTTTAAACGGGCACAGTGTCAAAAGTAATGTTGGTAAGTGAGTTCTGAATGCCTTTACAGAAAGCTCTCGTGCTACTGCATTGATTTTATGCCATTCCAGAGTGTTAAGTATTCCAGTTTTTCATTTATATTAGTTTTTTCTCTAAATAATTAGGCCGCTGTAAAACAAACACACACATCTTTTGAACTGATTACTAAAATATTTATGTTAAAGCTTTTATCAAAAGCTCGTTTATCATTGTTTTTAAATAATATCACTCAATAAAACTACCATTTAATTTTTTTGATTTATTGAGAGTTTAGTAATTTCATTCAATCCGCCGCTAACTTTTAAACGGGCACAGTGTCAAAAGTAATGTTGGTAAGTGAGTTCTGAATGCCTTTACAAAAAGCTCTCGTGCTATTGCATTGATCTTATGCCATTCCAGAGTGTTAAGTATTCCAGATTTTCATTAATATCGGTTTTTTCTCAAAATTATTAGGCCGCTGTAAAACAAACACACACATCTTTTGAACTGATTACTAAAATATTTATGTTAAAGCTTTTATCAAAAGCTCGTTTATCATTGTTTTTAAATAATATCACTCAATAAATGTATCTTTTCATTTTTTTGATTTATTGAGAGTTTCGTAATTTCATTCAATCCGCCGCTTACTTTTAAACGGGCACAGTGTCAAAAGTAATGTTGGTAAGTGAGTTCTGAATGCCTTTACAAAAAGCTCTCGTGCTATTGCATTGATTTTATGCCATTCCAGAGTGTTAAGTATTCCAGATTTTCATTAAAATCGGTTTTTTCTCAAAATTATTAGGCCGCTGTAAAACAAACACACACATCTTTTGAACTGATTACTAAAATATTTATGTTAAAGCTTTTATCAAAAGCTCGTTTATCATTGTTTTTAATTAATATCACTCAATAAAACTACCATTTCATTTTTTTGATTTATTGAGAGTTTAGTAATTTCTTTCAATCGGCCGCTAACTATTAAACGGGCACAGTGTCAAAAGTAATGTTGGTAAGTGAGTTCTGAATGCTTTTACAGAAAGCTCTCGTGCTACTGCATTGATTTTATGCCATTCCAGAGTGTTAAGTATTCCAGTTTTTCATTTATATTAGTTTTTTCTCTGAATAATTAGGCCGCTGTAAAACAAACACACACATCTTTTGAACTGATTACTAAAATATTTATGTTAAAGCTTTTATCAAAAGCTCGTTTATCATTGTTTTTAATTAATATCACTCAATAAAACTACCATTTCATTTTTTTGATTTATTGAGAGTTTAGTAATTTCATTCAATCCGCCGCTAACTTTTAAACGGGCACAGTGTCAAAAGTAATGTTGGTAAGTGAGTTCTGAATGCCTTTACAGAAAGCTCTCGTGCTACTGCATTGATTTTATGCCATTCCAGAGTGTTAAGTATTCCAGATTTTCATTAATATCGGTTTTTTCTCAAAATTATTAGGCCGCTGTAAAACAAACACACACATCTTTTGAACTGATTACTAAAATATTTATGTTAAAGCTTTTATCAAAAGCTCGTTTATCATTGTTTTTAATTAATATCACTCAATAAAACTACCTTTTCATTTTTTGATTTATTGAGAGTTTAGTAATTTCATTCAATCCGCCGCTAACTTTTAAACGGGCACAGTGTCAAAAGTAATGTTGGTAAGTGAGTTCTGAATGCCTTAACAGAAAGCTCTCGTGCTACTGCATTGATTTTATGCCATTCCAGAGTGTTAAGTATTCCAGTTTTTCATTTATATTAGTTTTTTCTCAAAATTATTAGGCCGCTGTAAAACAAACACACACATCTTTTGAACTGATTACTAAAATATTTATGTTAAAGCTTTTATCAAAAGCTCGTTTATCATTGCTTTCAATTAATATCACTCAATAAACCTCTTTTATTTTTTTTGATTTCTTGAGAATTTCGTAATTTTATTCAATCCGCCGCTAACTTTTAAACGGGCACAGTGTCAAAAGTAATGTTGGTAAGTGAGTTCTGAATGCCTTTACAAAAAGCTCTCGTGCTATTGCATTGATTTTATGCCATTCCAGAGTGTTAAGTATTCCAGATTTTCATTAATATCGGTTTTTTCTCAAAATTATTAGGCCGCTGTAAAACAAACACACACATCTTTTGAACCGATTACTAAAATATTTATGTTAAAGCTTTTATCAAAAGCTCGTTTATCATTGTTTTTAAATAATATCACTCAATAAAACTACCTTTTCATTTTTTTGATTTATTGAGAGTTTAGTAATTTCATTCAATCCGCCGCTAACTTTTAAACGGGCACAGTGTCAAAAGTAATGTTGGTAAGTGAGTTCTGAATGCCTTAACAGAAAGCTTTCGTGCTACTGCATTGATTTTATGCCATTCCAGAGTTTTAGTATTCCAGATTTTCATTTATATCGGTTTTTTCTCAAAATTATTAGGCCGCTGTAAAACAAACACACACATCTTTTGAACTGATTACTAAAATATTTATGTTAAAGCTTTTATCAAAAGCTCATTTATCATTGTTTTTAATTAATATCACTCAATAAAACTGCCTTTTCATTTTTTTGATTTATTAAGAAATTAGTAATTTCATTAAATCGGCCGCTAACTTTTAAACGGGCACAGTGTCAAAAGTCATGTTGGTAAGTGAGTTCTGAATGCCTTTACAGAAAGCTCTCGTGCTACTGCATTGATTTTATGCCATTCCAGATTGTTAAGTATTCCAGATTTTCATTTATATCGGCTTTTTCTCAAAATTATTAGGCCGCTGTAAAACAGACACACACATCTTTTGAACTGATTACTAAAATATTTATGTTAAAGCTTTTATCAAAAGCTCGTTTATCATTGCTTTCAATTAATATCACTCAAGAAAAGTATCTCTTAATTTTTTTGATTTATTGAGAATTTAGTAATTTCGTTCAATCGGCCGCTAACTTTTAAACAGGCACAGTGTCAAAAATAATGTTGGTAAGTGAGTTCTGAATGCTTTTACAGAAAGCTCTCGTGTATTGCATTGATTTTATGCCATTCCAGAGTGTTAAGTATTCCAGATTTTCATTAATATCGGTTTTTTCTCAAAATTATTAGGCTGCTGTAAAACAAACACACACATCTTTTGAACTAAAAGTAATGGAACCCAAGTCAGATAGATTTTAATAATTAGATCCAGTTTATACACTGCAGTCGCAAAATGAATCGTTTATTGTTATGTCGAAACAGTTTCTTAGAGAACTTCTTTATTTGGTAGGGTAATTTCGTTGTGAAGTTAGCGGCCAAAAGTTGGCGGCCAAATGTTGGCGCCAATCGGCCGCTAACTTTTGGCCGCTAACTTCACACCGGTTGATGATGTTGAGGTTGAAGGGCTCGAGGGCTCAAACATTGTTGGTGTCGCAAAGCCACTTGATGAAAGAAAATTTGGTTAAAGATACTGCTTTAATATTAGCTGTGCTTACTATGGATTTTATCCTGGCTGCCTTATGTACTTTTTGAAATTCATACTGACTTGCTGAATCACATTGACATGCTCTTCACAGACATACAAGAGTCGTTTTAGGCAATTCCTTTCCATGGTTAGGCACTTATTAGGCTTTTAGAGCTTTTGGTATGGACAAGAATAAGTGGCATTGGGATGGTCTCTTCTAAATTTTTTACACGAAGGTACGAAACATCTTACTTCATCCTTGTAATATACTCTATCATAAGCAGCGTTTGCGGGACTTATATTTGATGTATCCATTATATAAGGATGAAGATGATGCAAACAACTTGTATCGTAGTCCAAAAACTAATGCAGAGGTCGTCAGGGATAGTAAGAATCGTCAGCCAAAATACGCCGTCAAGAGTAGTTCCAATTCAAGTCCAAAAAAGCGTTGCGGTGATTGTCGAGAAATGCGGTAATATCCAAATCCAAGGGTCTGAGCAGAAGTCATCGTAAAATTCAAGGAAACAATTGGTAAATAACACGGAGGTAAACAAACGAAAGCGAAACCATTATTTATTTTATTCGTTTGACAATTTTGACAACAGACAGACAAAGTACTGTCATAATACGGTTTTTTTTTTTAAATTATCATTTAGGCTAAGGTAACGCGTATAGTTCCGTAACGCTCAGAGAACTGTCATAACGGACTTAAAAAAAAGGTATTTTAGAAGAACTATAATGTTTAAAAATAAAATAACTGTAGATTATTGGTTTATAGACCAAACACTATCAGAAAAAAAATATATACACCCCTTAAAAAAACTTTACTTACCCAATTGTTATAAATATCATTCTCCCTTATCTTGGATTTAATTCACCAATCACAATTACTTAAATGGTAAGGTATTGTATTTTAAGAATGTTTTATCCTACCCAAGTATTCAAAGTTACTGGTTGTGACTGCAGCAATTATTCTCATTGCTGCAGTCACAACCAGTAGTAACTATGAATACTTGGGTAGGATAAAACATTCTTAAAATAATAATAAATAACATATTGTCTTTTCCATTTCCCATCCTAAAGTTTTTAAGAATTGTTAATTTTTACATATACCTTTATATAATAAATCATCATTAACAAGAATATTTTCCCTATAAAGTCTTAGTCTCTTACTTTATTATTTATTAAAGCAACATCCAACCTAGGCCGAGTAGTGAGTGTTTTAAGAGTGTTTTAATCCTTGATAGAAATGGGATCGATTGGCATTTAAAAAAAATTACTCAAATCTGACGATTTTCTCGCTGACTATAATACATTTTATCAAAAATCTGTGAATGTTGATTTTCATTACTTAAAAAGTTAGTAAATGTCTCCTAAAAGCATTTTCGCGTAGCAGCAAGGGATCTAGTAGCTGCCCTTACTGCCCCTTCTCAACTTTCCACCCTGTATACAGAAGCGCCACAAATCAAAAATAAACATAATTCGATCTCAAACTTAAAATAAATAGCATTCCGAATTTAAATGCAACAAACACATTTTGATTTGTGTCTCTTTTCTATTTAAGCAACAATGAAATTGAATATGAATATGAATGAATGAATAATGAAATTAGTTTTTATGATATTAATAGAGTGGGAGGGCGTCAATGTATAGGTATATGTTAATAAAACAGAATATTTATAGTATACAATAAACATTTTGTTGTATTTTTATTTAATTCAATTACCAATACCAGTAGGTACACTAAAGACAGAGATAAATTAAACAACTGTATAACTTTTTAACATTTTACTATATAAGATACAACACTAACATAATAAGTTCGGTTATGTATGTAAACACTGATCAGCGGTTCCCATCGATTTTTTCTTGAATTTCCTTTGAATTTCATTTTTTTCTTTATAATGGTTTTTGTACCTGTAATTGGAACTAGACACTTTTAAGCAAGACGGCAAAGACTGCTCTTGCGTCGTGAATGTTTGTGACGGAGGCCATAAAAAGTCTGTGATGGCTGCTAACTGAAACAAGAAGAAAAACAATTACTTTAACATGTGATTAGTCATAAGGGGGAGGAAGGGGGTGGGCTTGTAACGAGGTGTATTCACCTATGTGTTACACCTTGTTCAACTAAAATCGTTCTGGCATTTTCTATCTGGCTATATCTATTTTTAATTCTAAATTTGAGTTCATTCTTAATTTTACGATCGCCTGCGCATGACGACAAGTTCAGTCGCTCACATGCTTCCAAACTATGAACAAGTTCCAATCATAATACATTTTTATCTACATCCATATCATAATTTCAATATAATATGTTCAGAAGCGATAAGCAAATGCCCTACATTATGTTACCTGTATCTGTGGTTGCACTGTACCCTAGTAGCATTTATCGTTGGGGTGTTGTTGCCAACGATTGGCATTCTGTAGGGAGATGGTAGTGGACCTGCCAACAAAGCCCCAACGAAGGACCAACCGCGTAGAGTTAGTGTTATATTTCCCACAAACGTACAACATTGGGCCTACTAGCTCAACGGTCGGTTAACCAACTAAGATTTTTTTCCGTAGGTCTAACATAGGCCTAACTGAATACAAACTAACAAAAATATATTATTTGTGCACTCCGTTGTAATGAAGAAATTTAATTAGACTTATAAAACAAGGTTTTTTTAATATAATCTTCCACTTGATGGCTATTGCTTAAAAAAACTATGATCTGGTTAAAGACCCCATGGGCCAACGATGTAACGACAACGTTATATTTTCAACAAAATAACAGCAGCGGACCAACAACCCGAACAGTTGGCCAGCCAACAACGTTCGTGTTGTTTTTCCCACAAACGTACAACATTGGGCCTACTAGCTCCACGGTTGGTTTATCAACTAGGATTTTTATCCGAAGGTCTAACATAGGCCTAACCGAATACAGAGTAACAAAAATAGATTAGTTGTGTGCTCCGTTGTAATGAAGAAATTTAATTAGACTTATAAAACAAGGTTTTTTAATATAAACTTCCACTTGATGGCTATTGCTTAAAAAAACTATGATCTGGTTAAAGACGCCATGGGCCAACGATGTAACGACAACGTTATATTTTCATTAAAATAACAGCAGCGGACCAACAACCCGAACAGTTGGCCAGCCAACAACGTTCGTGTTGTTTTTCCCACAAACGTACAACATTGGGCCTACTAGCTCCACGGTTGGTTTACCAACTAGGATTTTTATCCGTAGGTCTAACATAGGCCTAACCGAATACAAAGTAACAAAAATAGATTAGTTGTGTGCTCCGTT
This sequence comes from Acleris cristana, assembly GCA_948252455.1. Taxonomy (NCBI): domain Eukaryota; kingdom Metazoa; phylum Arthropoda; class Insecta; order Lepidoptera; family Tortricidae; genus Acleris; species Acleris cristana. The sequence goes on along the minus strand of OX411771.1, from coordinate 20,935,345 downwards.
GTAATCAAGAAATTTAATTAGACTTATAAAACAAGGTTTTTTAATATAAACTTCCACTTGATGGCTATTGCTTAAAAAAACTATGATCTGGTTAAAGACGCCATGGGCCAACGATGTAACGACAACGTTATATTTTCAACAAAATAACAGCAGCGGACCAACAACCCGAACAGTTGGCCAGCCAACAACGTTCGTGTTGTTTTTCCCACAAACGTACAACATTGGGCCTACTAGCTCCACGGTTGGTTTATCAACTAGGATTTTTATCCGAAGGTCTAACATAGGCCTAACCGAATACAAAGTAACAAAAATAGATTAGTTGTGTGCTCCGTTGTAATGAAGAAATTTAATTAGACTTATAAAACAAGGTTTTTTAATATAAACTTCCACTTGATGGCTATTGCTTAAAAAAACTATGATCTGGTTAAAGACGCCATGGGCCAACGATGTAACGACAACGTTATATTTTCAACAAAATAACAGCAGCGGACCAACAACCCGAACAGTTGGCCAGCCAACAACGTTCGTGTTGTTTTTCCCACAAACGTACAACATTGGGCCTACTAGCTCCACGGTTGGTTTACCAACTAGGATTTTTATCCGTAGGTCTAACATAGGCCTAACCGAATTAAAATTAACAAAATTATTTGTGCGCTCCGTGTTAATGAAGAAATTTTATTGAACATAGCAAACTATAGGTATGTACTTTTTATATAAACTTCCACTTGATAACTAGGTACCTATAACTATTGCTTAAAGAAACCCATGAATTGGTTATAGACAATTTGCCAGCGATGTAATGTATAGTTTGTTTTATTTAAGACGACGAAAAAGGACTTGAAACCAAACATTACCCTATATGTACTACCAACACCATAAAATGAAACCATAAAATTAAATTATAATTTCTGGATGAACTTAATACAATCTACATTAGTGCTAGAATAGCCATACATGTAGGTACTCTACGCATGTTGGGCCAAGGTCGACCAACGCATGGGACGCGGTTATCCGTAAGAGTGAGATGGACGTATAACCAGCCGCTCAGAGGCTCTACTTTGAAATCCGTAATTCGAACTTCGTCTATTGCTATCCCTTTTGCTCTCGACGCGTCACTAATTGGCTAGAAAGTGATGGGGCGATACGAAGTTCGAATTACTGATTTCAAAGTAGAGCCCCAGCTCAGCCGGCTTTCGTCTTGAGTTTTCTTCCGCACCGCACCAAGCACACCTAGGCCAAGGGCGGAAGTGTTGCCACTGCTAACATATTTTCGGAACATAGGTAATTATTACGATGAACCGGCTGTCCTAAAAACGGAATTATGGACATTGATTTCATTGTAGACACAGAGAGATACCTAAAAAATATTGCTTGTACTTGGTTCTTCCGCATTATTTTGAAAAACTTACCTCGATTCCTGTGTCCAGTCAAGGAAATGTATTCGCGTACCTTTTTCGCTCTGATTACAATATATGCATAAGACATAAAAAGTTACGCGGATAAAATTTCCTTGACTGTACCCACCTATTTCCATACCTACAAGTTTCCAACTCCAACTCGTACTTGACCGGCTTTATCTATATAAGCATATTTTTTTGCAACTCGTGAGAAAATTATGATTCATATGTACTAAATTCAAATTTAAATTCAACATGGAAAAAAGAGACTTACTTTTATATCTTTATTTATTTTTAATGTTTTTTTGCCTATAATTGGACTGATCCAATCTAATATTATAATATTATTGCGAAAGTGTGTATGTCTGTCTGTTACCTCTTCACGCTTAAACCGTTAAACCGATTTAGATAAAATTTGGTATGGAGACAGTTTGAGTCCCAGGAAAGGACATAGGCTACTTTTTATAAGTACAGGAATTTTAGACAGCTCCGAGGGAGCAGCAATAAACGACTTCTATGCGGTCAGAGTCGCGGGCAAAACCTAATATTCTATAAAATTGTTAATAATATTTCTTTGTAACTGTAATTATTATAATTTATTAATGTAATATACCTATTAGTAATAACTGCGCATTTTTACAAGTAAAACATTATTATATATATATATATATATATTTATATATATATTTATATGTAGCCCATTTAAAGCAACGATTTTTATTTACCAACTTTTGGATGTACCTACAACTAGAAACTTCGGTAAATAAGAGAAGAGTTGGCAACACTACTAATTTCCTTTCTTTCTTTGCTGAGCTGTCTGCGCTGCGTGCGCGTTTGTTTTTGTTATTATATTTCGATTATAGTTTATTTACAGAGACAGTACAGTGTAATTAATTAGGTGTTGGCTTCAGGACTCACATTAATAGGGTAAGTGAAAATAATGTTATTTCAAGTATTCTATGTAATGTAATAGTGGCAATAACCTTAACCGCGTGGTGTGGTGTGTGAATTGTTCGATCGCTTGTTTTAACTTGTTTTGAGATGACTGTAACTAATATATCATTGGTAATAATGACTTATATGAGGTGCCTACTGATTAAGATTGTGTGAATTTGTAATTTGGGTTAGTTCGAACAAAAAGTCTCGCATGTTTTTATGTCCGCCGATTATATTATAGGTAACCTAACCTAACTTAACCCCTGGACCTGGAACCCTAAGACTTGACCGACACAGTTTTATTTAGTGAAGGGATCTCGAGTTAACGGTCCCCTCGTTTAGAGTTAATCAGCCATGTACCACGTGGTAGAGTTTACTGAAGATGGGGGTGGAGGAGTGAGTCTCATCAGACGGGATTGGCTTACGCCTGACAAGCAGCGGTGCATGTGGCCTCCTCAAAGATTAATGGGCAAGTGGTCAAAATGTGTTGATGGATCTATTGTGGCTGATACCACATGGGATACATTCCAGATAAAGCGTGTGTTTTATGAAACTGGTTAGTTCCTTTGCATGCAATTTCGTTTCTATTAACCTAATATGCCTGAACTAAAAAGCTTTTTATATATAAGATTGGAAACATGAACATAACAAGTTGTTCACGGGCTATTTGTATATTAAGTGTTTTTTTTTGTTGCGATATTTAGTTTTATTTACTTATAATACAAGTAAATTTTACTGATTCCGAATATTATATATTAAAAAACTTAACATTCAAACAGCCCATCAACCCTTGATAATATTTTCGAGCTCTTATTAAAATTATTGTTAGCCAGTGGACCACCGATCTGATTTTTAGTAAGCTGGAATAAACTGACGTTTACGGGCGCACATAGAATGTGATTAATGTATTACGTTATGATTTTAGAATATTATAGGTAGGGGAGACCAAGGAGAGTCGTGACAGAGGTGAGTTGTGACAAAGCCAATTTCTCTAAACCTATGCTCATTCAACACTCCACAGTTTGCGTGAAGTTGTCAGCTTGCTAACTGTCATTGGAGCATAGAAATCAGCTTTGTCAAAACTCACCTCTGTCACAGCTCTCCTCGGTCTCCCCTACTTTTTATCACTAACAGTTAGTTACCTAACTAACGTAGTATCCTAATCACATGATGTTCTTATTTGTAAGGCTTATGAAATATGTCTAAATAACTAAAATTTACATCAATTTACTCTAGCTACTTAAAAATCTGATTTTAATTGGAAATTATGTGTAATACTTATATTATCAATGTTTTTCTTCAATATTTAATTTTGAGAAGATATGAGCAAATCTGAAATTTATTCTATTAAGATTCTGCATTGTCACTATCCAAATGTGTTAGTACTAATGCAGTATTTCATGATAATGATGATCGAATCCTATTATTTGTTCCAAAATGTTAATATATTCGTTTTTTATGAGAAAATAAAAAAAGTTAAACAATTATATTACTATCAAGCAGAAATTTACCAGGAAGTAATAGACAAGAAATAAATATCGCATTATTTCTATGTTCGCTATTGCCTGAGCAATATTGTAAACAATCTGTTTTTGTATCATTGTATCTTCCTGGCAAAGAAAGTTAAAGACAATTCACAGACAAAACGGTTATTAACAGTATAGGTGCAGCATTGTAAGGACCCTCTAAAATTCTGGTTAATCCATAAAATATTTTTATTTTAGATAGTTTGGCTAAGGCCAGAGAAAAAGCAAAACAGGCTGAAATAGAGTCTGAAGTAAATAGTGACCATAATGATAAATCAGTACGAAAACGCAAAAAGACACGAAAAATTTATGATAGTGATGATTATGACACAAGTGACAGCAATACAGATGACAATGCTATCATATACCCAACACCGCCTGCAACCAAATTAGGATCTGATGGTAATAATACATCTACAGGTACTTAAATTGTTTATATTATAATATCTGTATTATAAATAGGTACATACTATAATGGTGAGTTGTACAAATTAACTTTAATCATAAATCATAACCCCAATCAAACTAGATCTGAAGGCTCATACATCCAATACAGCAATAGGTATATTTGACAGCTAGTTATTGCTAAAGTTATTTTGTGTAACTCGCCCAAGAATAACAAGTCATAGATGTGTCATAGTTATGTCGCATTTTTTTTACAGGCGTATACAAACATAGACAGAATCGGTTTGCTGTACGAAGACCAGTTGCTAATTATAATAGTGATGAATGTGATAGTGAAAAATATCAGAAGAAAGTAGCAGTGACTAAAGTACGTTCCACACATGGTTCTTCTACTGATGAAGAATGCATTGCTGAAAGATATCAGAAGCAAGTAAATACCAGTAAAGTACGCTCTACACCGGGTTCTTCTACTGATGAAGAATGTGTCGCTGGAAAACATCAAAAGCAAGTAGCTGGCACTAAAGTACTTCTTTTATCTTGTGTTAACATTGACTGGTCATGCACGTATGCTGAAGATATTGTATGTGCAGTCGTGGAACAAGAGTGAACAAAGACACAACTAAAACTTCAGCTACTGCAAAGTGAAGTATACTCTAGGTGACATATGAACAGAAAATGAACCAGTCTGGTTCCAGTTCAAAACCACTATTGTCATCATAAGTTTAGAGATAAGCGCTCCCTCTAAGATCAAGCAGCTTAACATAATGTCAGTTTTCATCAATCAAAATTACATTTCAAGTCAAATGAATAAGTCGCATAATACCAAAAATTCATGCACACCTGGTTGTGCACCACACCTGACGGGTTAATATTATCATTGAGTTAGTGCATACCTAATTCGAAAACTTCATTTTAAGGTTCCCTGGATTTGACTATAACACCATTTTTAAAGGATTCTGCAAGCTCGCAAGCCCTAAGGTAAGAACTTATAAATTTACTTTAATTTTTTCCTAAGTTTTGACATTTAAGTCCCATTTTAGGTTGCCTAAATTACAACTAGGTAATTTTTAAAGAATATTGATTATAACTCGTAAACTGTTTATTTTCATAATTTCGTTTTTACTTTCTTGTAAAATATAGATAAACATGTCTATAAGTATGAATTATTTCAGTTTTTTTGGCCTGTAAACTTCAGAGTTAAGGGGGGGAATGGTAATTTTTTGTACATTTTTGGTCATAAATGGTTTTAAAATGTGCAATTTAAACCCTTTCATATGGTACCCCATCTGCTATAATAGTTTTACTTTCATTTTTAAACCCCCTTTTTAGACCCCATTTTGAATTGTTATAAAACTTTTTTCAATTTTTTATTTATAAATAGATGTAGGCACGCAACTTATACAACTGTGCCAAATTTCAATTTTATAGGTTCAGTAGTTGCTGAGAAAAACTGCTGTGATACACATATAGACAGACACCAAAGTCTCACCATAAGGGGTCCTTTTTTTACCATTTTGGTACGGAACCCTAAAAATTACCGTTCCCCCATTATTTCTAAAGTTTATGATCAAAAAAACCCTGACTTATAAATTATAAACAGATATCTACATATTTTATTTTTATTTCTTGTATTTAAATTATGAACATTTATTAAACTAATACAATTAAAAGTTAAAACTAAACTTATTTAAATTAAAATAAAACTAAGCTACTCAAATATTAAAGATGTAAATAATAATCACCACTATACAGGATGTCCCAGAAACCGACGTCAACCCGCCTCGGGCTGATAGAGCAGCTAAAAAGCTATCGATTTAACCCCTATGTATGTTAAGCGATTTTTGCTAGTTTCGGAGATATTGATCATTTGTTTCGAAAAATCATTAATTTCATGTTTTATTTCATAAGTTTTTAAGCAGCATCTTACATAATTAGAATCATTATGAATCAGCGAAATTTTGCCGAACTTATTTGCCGTTTATTTTCAGTATTTTTTTAAAGTAATTACTTAAAGTTTGTTTCTCCATACTAGGTATCCCAGTGTTTGCTTTTCACTTTGTATGGAAAAAACGGGCAAATAGTTTTAAAAACGTCGCTGATTCATAATGATTCTAATTATATAAGATACTGCTGAAAAACTTATAAAATAAAACATGAAATTAATGATTTTTCGAAACATGGCCATAAGGGAAAATTACAAAAATTCAGATTAAAATGATCAATATCTCCGAAACTAGCAAAAATCTCTTAACATACATAGGGGTTAAATCGATAGCTTTTTAGCTGCTCTATCAGCCCTAGGCGGGTTGACGTCGGTTTTTGGGACACCCTGTATAAAGAACACACCCTGTATAAAGAACACCCCCTGTAGCAGGTCCGCTCGCGGGTCTATATCGGAATCCATAATATCGTTTGTCCTAATCGTCATTTGTCCTATAAGCCATTTCCGCCTGATGTTTAAAACTATTTAGTGTTATAACACAACTCTAACATAACCAAACCGCAAGTATTTTTGGAAAACTTAAAAAGTTGTCTGACTTAGATGAAAACCAGTTTAGGACCAACGATAAATTAGGACAAGCGCTATTATGGATCGCGAATGACACCCCCGCTCGCGGCATGGTCCCTATGACACTGGCTGCTTTACCTCTGGATAGCTAAATTAATTATCTACATATATTTCACGGGAAAAAAAAAGTATATCGTATCGTTAAAATTTAAGTGAATATAGAACTTATTGCATAAAAAATAAAGATCATGAAAAAAAACTTAATTGCTCGAACCTGATTCTTGTTCCCTATCATAGAAACGGAACTGTCGGTACTACTTACAAACATAAATTGATTTTAGATGGCATTGCCAAGCACTTGGCTCGCATTGAAACTGACATAAGAGAGCTACAAATTTCACAACGGGAAATACTACAAAGAGTACAATCATCTTCTTCCACACCATTAATGGAGAATTCACTACCAGTAGACATTAATCTGCCATGTGAAGACAAGGAGGCATTATTTAAAATCGAAACCTGGATTAATAACTCTACAAAAAATGGAAAACTTATGGTAAATATGTATTCTTTATACTTCAAGAAAGGTTCTAGTTTATCAGCAGCGAGGTCCAGCGAACAACACAAAGCAACTCACGACACTTTCAACCCCCCCTCATCTTTGTGGGGGGATCGAAAGATTTTTCAATTTTGTTCAATAAATCGAAGAAATATCTGGTAAATATTTAACAAATTATACTCGTTATTGTTATTTATTGCCTTTGAGGTGTTAATATTATATTATTTTCCGGACATATCTTCGATTTACTTATTTCGGCCGTTAAAATTCTTAAGTTTAACGAAATTCATTATTCTAGCTATTGTATAGTATTGGCTGTACAGTTATTCATGAGACATTTAATTGAATCATTAAAACTCTAATTTAAAATCTTTTGTCAATCAAAACTAAATTTCAAAATTAGGATTTAAGTGTACGACATTTTAACATGTCACTGGGCACCGACGGGTTAATTACCACGGTAGGTATTATATTGTTATTGCATTTTCAGGTAACTTATCTCAGCCTTGTGGGTGGAAATAATATACCAGTAGTAATTCGAAGAATACTCGAAAAGCTTTTTACGAACAAGCTGGCTGTTCTTTGTAACTGGACCGGAAAAAATAATAAGATACCTCTAAAAGACTTAGAGGTAATTAAAATTATAAGAGGTAAGTGTTATTTTATTGTCAAACGCACGACGTATGGTACAATCCTCTGTCCTTATCTTCTTTTATATGTAAGGAATATGGCCCAGACCCCTCTCTTCATGAGAGGCCTTTTTTCCCATGTTCTCTTCATATCGTCTGCTTTCACCTTTTTAAACGAATTTTCCGAAACAAATTTTATGGAGGTCACGAAGCAAACTGTCCATTTAATAAATGCGTTTTTTTAGATGCAGTGCGGCAGAACCAAATTGCTGCAAATGCTACAGATGCAGAGATACATGAGATAATTTCGAATTAGTTCAGGTTTACCAAGGACCGCAATGGAGGAAGGGAAGCCCGCAGACTTAAGCAGAAATCCAGCCTATGATTTAAACGTCTCCCCCTTGTATGGCAGAGGCGATATTAGTTTTAAGTTGTAGTAGGTTAGGAGTCGATCAGTCACGTTTCACGTTAGTGACCCGATTCCTGCCTATGATTTAAACGTCTCCCCCTTGTATGGCAGAGGCGATATTAGTTTAAAGTTGTAGTAGGTTAGGAGTCGATCAGTCACGTTTCACGTTAGTGACCCGATTCCTGCCTATGATTTAAGCGTCTCCCCCTTGTATGGCAGAGGCGATATTAGTTTTAAGTTGTAGTAGGTTAGGAGTCGATCAGTCACGTTTCACGTTAGTGACCCGATTCCTGCCTATGATTTAAGCGTCTCCCCCTTGTATGGCAGAGGCGATATTAGTTTTAAGCTGTAGTAGGTTAGGAGTCGATCAGTCATGCTTCACGTTAGAGACCCGATTCCTGCCTATGATTTAAGGTCTTTCTCTCTTATGGCTTAGACGATTAAGCTTTATTTGATAGCGTACATTCTCTCGTCACTTTGTACGACTGTGTACGAAAGACTGGTAAATCGTGTGAGTTCGGTTTGGTGTTACATAACTAAACTTTATCTTTCTTAAAGTTCCCTTCCTGGGTTCATTTATAAATGTGGACCCTATGGATAGCGTGAAATAGAATTGTTTCCCTTTCTTACAGTACTGTACTTATTGATTTTTCTTTCTTTTTTTCTTATCTTTTTGTGGTTGTAACAAGTTGCCAAGAGACTGGGTGAAAAATCTTATAATGACACTGTGCCTCAGAAAGCAATTGGGGTTAAAAAGCAAGGGAATGTAATAAAGAAAATTCCATTTCATGAAGATTGTACGTTAAGTACATCTCCAGGTGATTCATGCTTCGTTACTTTAAGCGGTGATATTGTTACCGTCAAATCAATAAAAAAATGTTCCGAATCTAAATCCTATATTTTGCAATGTAATTACTTCTTAAATAAATTTGATTTTTACAAGGAACCAATCGAAAGTAGCAAGTTAGGCATCTATAAAGTAAGTGGCACAAAAATAATAAATGTTAGCGTCATATTTGCACAACAAATGTTTACTTTTGCCTAACTTTAGTGATTGTGATGATTCTTTTGTATGCATACCCTTTGTTAGCCTAAAATTACGCCATTAGGGATAGGGATGGACCTAACTTGTGGAGCTATTTATTCCCTTTGTTGCGCGCGCGAGGTAAACCCCTTATACAGTGGTGGTCACATAATTAGAGACACTTGTTTTTTTCCCATACAATTGCCTACAAATATTACTTTTCAATTTTGACAACCAGCCAAAAAGTTGTTAATAAATTTTATCTTTAGTTACACTTATTGTTTACTAATAAACTAAAGTTTAAATGTATGTACAATTTATCTCTGTTAGCAACGAATCTTTCATTTTATAAGGATTTGAAAAAATAAATATTTGGTGTTCATACAAAGTTGTAAAACTTTGTATGGACGCGTCAGCAGTAAGTTTTTAAATCCTTATAAAATGTAAGGTCCATTTTTAACAGCAGTTCACTGTACATCAGTTTAAACCTTAGTTAATTATCTAAAGTAAATAGTATTTAGCAATAAAATTGGTCGAGAATTTTTTGATTGGTGGTCAAAATTGAAAAGTCATATTTGTAAGCAGTTGTATGGGAAAAAAACAAGTGTCTCTAATTATGTGACCACCACTGTATATATGGCCGGCACCCAATGAGCGCTAAACTCACTATGTTAAGATCATTTTTGTTTGGTTAGCTTTAAAATGGTACAGCATATTTTATTCGTTTTTTTTTTGGATGTGAATAAATGTTTAGAAACTATTTGATTTAGTTTTAACTTATGGTGACAGATGGGTAGCGATATCTCGCCCGAGTATTTCTCGAATAATCCGAAAATTTCGCGCCCGATTTTCAGTGCCTATAGGTCACCACACAACTGATCCCGCACCACACGGGTGTTGAAAACGTCAGTGGATATTTTTAAACAACCAACTATTCCGTGATGTTGTTGGGTGTATTGAAAAATAATCACCAACGATTTTCTACACCGGTGTAGAAGCATCTTTCCGAACGGAAGGACAACGTAGGTATTCATTTATAAATATTCACAATAAACAAGTGAGGGCCACGGTAGGGTCACTGTCATCGGGCCAACTTGTTTTAGGGTTGAGGAGCCAACGTAAAGCCACCGGTAGGGCCTCTAAAGAAAAATCCAATTGGCCCTACGTGGGTAAACTAGTGTGGGCCTACGTGGGTAAACTAGTGTGGGCCTACGTTGGGTCGCCACCATCGGCCTACCTTGTTTTAAGATTGAGAAGCCAACGTAAAGCCACCGGTTGGTCCTCTGTAGGCACACGTGATTGGCCGAACGTAGAAAAACATCCCAAGTAACATTTTACTCCATTTAAGAGTACACATTTAGTTCCCAGGTGTACTTGAAGCATTATTACAGTTCACTCGTGATGTATAAGCTGCATTATTGCGATTAATAACGCCTATACCTGTATAAGGGACTTATATGAGTGTAGAGTTATAGTTTTATACGATTGTTGGTGTTATAATACTCTACAACTATCATTTAGTCAGCCGTCTGACTAAGAGCATTATAGGAGGGTAGAGATACGGCAACCGCTGTTTAACGGCCTACTTGTACGATGTTACAGAGCTAGCATTTTAATAGAACACACGTGGTCATTAATAAAGCCAAAGGCTGTATCTTTACTTGTTTTAGACTGTTATACAGCTAGTAGCTGTAGTAGGACTTGTTTGTGATCATTAAAATAACCTTTTTTTACTACTGTACAGAAGTGTTTCAAAGGTTCACATGTGCACTGTAGGCTGTTAAAAGGACTATATGTGTTGTCCATTAACATCAATAGCAGTTTATTTGTCCACAAGTTCTACTCTTATTTGCTGTAAGCTGAACATGAATGTGCAAGTGATATTCTATTACACTTAGCATTCTAACAGAACACATGTGAACCTATATACGCTTCACGGCATTAAATTGGAGTTATAACAGTTCACATAGCCGTATTTCATTTCCACCATTTTGTTCTCGTAACCTAAAACATTTACCAAATAATCTCCAAAATTATCATGCAGATTTAGCACAAAATAAGCAGATAGACCGTTTGAGTTTTGGTTTCATGTTATAATTAATTACCGTAGTATAATTATAATGACAATATAATATCAAAAACTGAAAATTTTAGATTTCCTCTCAACCAGTTTTAAATATTTTAAAATGAATATCGCGTTTTTACAGAGGCGCATGAATATTTTAGCTGTAAATATGTATACATTTCACGATAAAGTTGCATTCCCATGGCATTAACATGATTAAGTATTCATCATAAATTTATATCCAAATGATATCCGCCGGAGTTGTAAATTGTCTTTCTTGATAACCTTTTAGCACTCTTTAGTATAATAACCATGAAAATAATAAAATAAAGATATAATTTAGGACACACGTGAACTTTAGGTTGCACTAGAGTACTTTTGTCAGATTTTATAACTGTGAAGGCTGTGTATTTAGCCACTTGTTACTCTTTATTACACTCATGTACGTTGTATGGTTCACACTGCGTCCCATATAGTGCCGTAAGTTAGCCTTAAGTCCGATGTTACTACTTAAACTGCTATTATAATGCTATTACACTGCTAATGTACAGCCATAGTGAACTTAAGGCTGTCTAATTTGTGCCCAAACTGGTTCTATAAGAGCATTATAGCAAGCTATACAGCTCTTATACAGCTGACTTGCATAGCTTGTGGAGTACATGTGAACGACTAGACATCTTATATAGAACCCGGAATGTTACTTGGGATGGTAGGGCCTACAATCAATACTACCGTTGGTCCTACTATTTTTAGGGGTGACAAACCTCACGGTTGGCCAACTAAAACGTGTTTGGAGGCCCAACAAACAGCCAACTCAAAATGCTACTAGGGTAATGTTAACATTAAAGTATAACATGTCAATAAAGTATCGGTTATCGCTGTAGTTGAATCTTAATGTTCACTTTACAGTATAAGTGACCTGCACTTTAATGTGAACATTAAGATGCAGGTACATTAAGATGCAGGGTAACGACGGATACAGGTTTCTCACATATTGTAGAAAACTTATGATATGTATGTAGATAAAGTTATGTATGCGACTGTACGCATAATTAGGCATTAAAACAATCGTGTGATCTTATTATGAAACTCGCCTTACGGCTCGTTTCATAAAACCACACTCGTGTATAATGCCTCTCATTATGCACCAGTCACATAAATAACTATTATAATTCAAGTCAATATAATATAATTATTTTTTCATCACACTTGCTCGGAAAGGGTGTTATAACACGCAGACGTCTATAACAGTTATAGCCGATTTAGCTCCCGCGGGAGTTATGTATTTTTATAACTCCCTAGTGAGTTATGAGTTATGGTTTTTTATAACTACCTAGGGAGTTATGAGTTTAGTTTTAAAATATAGAATCCACTTGTACATCTTTTCAGACTAAGGAGGTGTAAATTCAGCCAAGGTTTATATCCTATATACGAAACTTGGCTGCAAACCAATATTATAATTTTTCAACACATTTGCGAGACGCGCGTGAGAGATTTGGGAAATAAAGTAGGACTCAGGCAAAAACTACACAAAACTATATTGTTTAACAATATATGATACACTAGAGGACGCCCGCGACTTCGTACGCGTAGAATTAGTTTCCCGCTATTCCCCCCATTTCTTCCCGTTGGGGGTCGATTTTTGGAAAATCCTTTCTTAGTGCTCACTTACATCATGAAAGGAACCCCTGTACCAAATTTCAAGTTTCTAGGTACAGTAGTTTCGGCTGTGCGTTGATACATCAGTCAGTCAGTTTAGCTTTTTATATATATAAGATGTATAATAATTTGCAATGAATAAATATTTCTAAAATAAATATTCTTATTTTATTTAACAATTTAGATTATTTCTTACTTATGTAAATTTACACATTTATAACTTTTAAAAAAATCCTGTGGCTCGTTTCACGAAGCTACAAGTTACAAATTACAAGCGGAACCCTCTTTCTAGCAGTACGAATTAGAAAGAGACTTCCGCTTGTAATTTGTAACTTGTAGCTTCGTGAAACGGGCCACTGGTATCCGAACTTCCGCAGATGTACTTGGTCACCCTAATTAAAACGAGATGCAATTCTCTGTATGGTTTCCTTGTCGGTCACACTTTTTTATCGCAGTAATCAGTCCAGTATAGGTACAAGTCCATGATTTCTACCTATAATTGACATCATTTTCGAAATCTGCGTCCCCAAAATCTAAGAAAATGACACCCATGTCCACTTTTTCAAAAAAAGTCATTGCCGCCATCTTGAATTCCAAATTTAATGTTATTTTCAAAATCTGCGTCCCCAAAATCTAAGAAAATGATACCCATGACGACTTTAAAAAAATATCAAGGCCGCCATTTTGAATTTCAATTTCGTTATCATTTTTGAAATCTGCGTCACCGTAATCTAAGAAAATGACACCCTTGGTGGTTGCTTACTTCAAAAATAATTAATCTCCCATACAAAGTTCTACCCCCTATTTATTGCCTTGTGGGCATTGTTTCCAAAATCAATAAAAGTTGTATTTTTTTTTTATTTGCTTATAAACAGTAGCCACTTTAACTGCCGCCAACCTGCTAGGCGAGTCCATTTTGTATGAAAATCAGAGCTCTTGGCAGTTAAAGTGTTAAAAACCAATTACCACGTTTCTGACTATAAAAATGTACCAGTTCCATACAAACTTCGCGGCAGGTCCCGGGAGCGCGCGCGCCGGCGCTTGTACAGGCATATTCTTGAAATTAAGACTTCACGTGTCCTGCAAAAAATATTACACTCTAGTTTTTCTTTCTTGCTAACTGCCGCACTCAGAGACGTCAATTTAATTTAATGCTTGATTTAAGTGGATGCTGTCACTTTCTTTACTACAGCAATAGAATAAGACAACACGTCACTAAACAAGCATTAAATTTAATTGACGTCTCTGAGTGCGGCACTTAGTCACTCACTATACTAACCACAGTACAGTCAGCCTTATAAGAAGCTGCACACTTTTGTACCTTGTCGCTTTAACGCCTTTGACAGATTAGTGCAGCCGTTCAAACATGACGTTAAAGTGACAAAACACTAAAGTGTACCTACAGCTTCTTATAAGGCCGACCGTACCACAGAGTCCACAGATTATAACCAACTTACATAGACAGTCAATTTCTACCAATCTGTAGCCCGTTTCACGAAGCTACAAGCCTACAAGTTACAAATTACAAACGGAAGTCTCTTTCTAGAAAAATGAGTTAGAAAGAGACTTCCGCTTGTAATTTGTAACTTGTAGCTTCATGAAACGGGTCTATGGTCTGCTTCACGTATTGAGTGTTTTAGTGTACTTAATTATTGAAATTAATAAAATAAAATAAAAAATAATTTTACAGAACTATATTTTAATTTAAATATACTAATTACATATACTTTTAAACTAAGGTTGACAGCTTGCACGATTGCGTAAAATGAAAAATTGCCTTGTGTCCATATGTCACACAAGCTGGGGCTCTACTTTGAAATCAGGGGCTCTACTTTGAAATCAGTAATTCGAACTTCGTATCGCCCCATCACTTTCTTGCGAATTAGTGACACGTCGAGAGCAAAAGGGATAGCAATAGACGAAGTTCGAATTACGGATTTCAAAGTAGAGCCTCAGTAATTCGAACTTCGGATCGCCCCGTCACTTTCTTGCGAATTAGTGACGCGTCAAGAGCAAAAGGGATAGCAATAGACGAAGTTCGAATTACGGATTTCAAAGTAGAGCCTCTGACATGACATGACAAGCAAGACAAGACAACACAACTTATGACATAATACCTGCCGACTGTCGTATGAAAAATATGGAATAAATAATCTACTACTATTACATCTAATCAATCATGTTAAAAACCATATTTTGAACGGTGACATTATTGAGGTAAAGAAGAATTAACTTTTTTAGGAATGTCTTTTTTACATACTTACCCAGTGTCGCTGTTGGATTAAAAGTGCGATTATGTAAAAAAAAGTAAGTATATCGCCTAGTGCCTGCTATACGGCCTCATCTCAAAAAATTACATTTTTGATATTATTGCAGATTCGTGGTCAGACGGGTTTAATTTACCACCTTAACTCAAAAAAATAAGGAAAACTATCCTCTAAAGCCTCTTAATGCACTTGTGGCTTTATGCAAATTTCCAAAAATCGACTATCCCTTACCTGCAATACGGCCACTTCGGGGTTGCGGCCGTGTAGCATAAACGTTCGGAACAAAGTTTTGAGTTACGTCCACATCGCACAACAGTAAAGGATGATTTCCACCAAACGGCTCGCATCGCTTCGGATCGGAAAGAATACGGACGGATGCGGCGACAGCCGATCGCGTCTATTAAAATTATTATTGTCTATTTATGACGAAGCCGATCGCGCGTCGCAGCATACTTTCGGCTACGATCGCGTGTCGCGGGAGTCACCCGCGTCAAGTTGCTGTGCGCGGCTTGGTTATATAGACTTTAAATAAGGTGAAGTCTTGTAATTGCAACTATCTGGTTATTGCAACTAACTTAAATAACTCCTTCTAGGATCAATGTTTTGAACAACGACAGGCGAGATATTGTATTTCTTAGTAAGGAAGAACAATATCACGCCTGTCGTTGTTCAAAACAGTGATCCTAGAAGGAGTTATTTAAGTTAGTTGCAATAACCAGACAGTTGCAAGTACAAGACTTCACCTTACTGTGAACATGATTTAATATCGTTTAAAGACCATAAAATTCTTTCGTAAAAGTATTCCGTTCCGAGCCGTTGCGGGCCGTTTGGTGGAAACAGTGCTTAAATGGGATCGTGATTACAATGAATGCGTCAAAATATAAACGAAATAAAAATCACATCGATCTGTCAATACGATATCAGGCTTATTGGTGACAATAGTCCTGTACGTGATGACAGATCCTGTAGCTCCTTGCTCTTCCATACGTTCTTGCGGTCTTCAGTGCTCAACAACATTGGTCTGCGCCAGTTTTCGTTTACCAAGGAGAGAGGGGTGAGGCTCCTGTCTACTGCAACCACGATGCATCCCACACTCATTGCCAAGGAAATAATCCCTGAGATTGCACACCTCGCGGTTGCGGAGATTCTAAGCATTTAAAATGCCTCGACCTCCACATTTCCTCGGGATGTACAATCTCATGACAGAAGAGCGTGGGTGCAACATGCGATGTGATTTAAGCAATAGAGTCCACCTTAGTATGCCAAAGGAGTATGTGAGCAGTGGCATCACCCAACTATTGAAGGCGTGCACCTTATTACCCTCCGACAAAAGACTGTTAAGAACTTTTGTCAAGCGGCAGAAGAAGCGCTCCTTCACTGACTGCTTGAGATCGCCGTCCTTAATACCATGACATAAAAAAAACATGATAACAAGATCAAGAACGTATAGAACAGAAGCGGATAATGCGAACGCACACCCTCCACCCCAGCCCGCTTCGTTCAGCTCCTCGCTATCGTCGTCGGGTGATGAGTTCGCCACTGCACCCGACACCAGCGAGTCGAGCGACGAGCGCGGGCCGCCGCCTCCGCCGTCGCGACCACCTGCGTGACGGGCGACCACCGCTGCCGGCACACTTGGGGTTTGCGGGGCATCTTGCTCCGCGCAAGGCTCCCGCCACCGGTGGTTTAGTGCGCCGCATGCGATGGTCAACATCAAATAATGAAAATTGCATGCGACCATACTACGGGGCTACAGAGGGAGGAACTAACCTCACTGCGTACCGTGAACGAATGCTGCTCCTGTATCAGACTCTTTAACCAGCCATCACCGTTACCGCCCAACGACTATCGGATCAAGTGCGGGCCATTCAGCGGCTTCGGCGACTGGATCAGTCTATACTTGATCGGCTACGCCTTGAATCGCTACCTATTCGTACAACCTCCGCTTCATCACGGGACCCTCCTGCTGCGTTATCGGCTTCGATGCCAGTTGCCCAACATGCACTGATGTCAGTGCAGGATGATCCCGTTAGCGACGTTGAGGATTGTGCGAATATAATCGTAACTAGCCAGGTAAATGAGCAATTGAGGAGGGCTTTGGAAGACGCGATCGCGCAGTATCGGTCCACACCCAACTCTAGGCCTCGTTTACCACGCTTGCCTGCCAGTAAACGAAATTTAGCACTTATGGGAGCCCTATACGCCTTGCTGGCGTCATATTTACAAGCCAGCGAGGATATTATCTATACCCGCTCAATTTTGTACTGCGGGGCCATAGCTGCGTGCCGCGTAGCTCGAGTCAAGTTTTCGGACACCGGCCGAGCTCCGCGCGCTCGCGGGCCTGTCCCCGCTTGGCAAGTGCGAATTGAGTGGCATAATGATAAGTGGACTCTAATAGGAAAGCTAATCTGCTTCAGGGGGGCAATGAACGCTCCCGAGTCATGCGTTTCGTGAACCAGGCTTTTGCTGGTAGTAGGTCCCAGCATTATATGCCTGTGTCACGGAACGTATCGATAACCTGAAGCAGAAAGTTTGCGCGTGGGTAAGCCATATTCGTCGCTATAGAGAGCGTGTGGATAGATACCAGCAAAATCGCCTCTTCCAAAGTGATCAGAGGAAGGAATACAGAAAGTGGGAAGGAACCGATTAAGAAGTTAGCGACGGACACCTAACGGATGCTGCTGCTATGATTAGTTTCTGGCGCAGCATCTGGTCACTGCCTGTCGTGCACACAGTAGGAGACTGGATTTTAGCTGGGCAGATATTCAAACATAGGTAATTTAAATTATGTACCTATCTGTCAAAAGAATTTAGAGACATTGATTATCTCATTTAATAATGTTGTAACTCTGCCAAAGATGATTATGATGTATCTGATAATTATTTTTCGTGTTTTACATTTATTTTAATTTTTTAAATGTGTTTTTGTATGATATTATGCTTATTATCGTCATTTACTTCTTCTGCGATTTTGGACACATCTCGAAATTTCGTAAAATACTTTCTGCGATATGGCCACAACACGAAGTGACTATATTTGAAGTCCAGTACTTTAAAAACTGTGCATACTTGAAAAACAATTACACATTGATTTGAAGCTCTGTATAATGAACAACAAAATAACCTAAACCACAGTGTTATTGAGCCAAAACTTAAGGAATTAGACCCATTTTTCTGCCGCACACTCAACTCGCAAAACTTTGATCGGCGATTTCTCTTAATATTGGTTTTTTGAGATGTGTCCGTATAGCAGGCACTAGGCGATATGGCAATAACATTTACCAGTGTACATAAAAGGGTGGATCACTTAAGGTTGACTTCCATGGGTAGCGGCTGATGCGACAGACGCGTACGGCTGACGTGCGCGATTGTAGCGCGCGTCTCGCGACAGTAGTAAACACTATGAAAACGTATGGCACCGCTTCAGTGGTTAACGGCTGACGAATCTGCGAGCCGTGCGCTGCGCGGCTGAGCCACTTACTACGGAAGCGGTGCCATACGTTTTCATAGTGTTAACTACTGTCGCGAGACGCGCGCTACAATCGCGCACGTCAGCCGCACGCGTCTGTCGCATCAGCCGCTACCCATGGAAGTCAGCCTTTAAGGTATGAAAACGTATTTTTTTGCTTTAATCCTCTTTTGCTAATATGAGAAACTTGTTACACCTACCTTACATCCATAATAATATATAAAATATAAAAGAGATACAGAAATATTTAGTACTACATCAAGCTAACGGAACTTTTACAAAATAGGGAATTAAGCCATTTGTTTAAAGTTCCGTGAGTTTGGGGCAGTACAAAATATTCATGTACAGTCGAGTTCATAAATATTTGTACACTTTAGTACCTTGTCTATTTAATGGCATCTTAAAACTGCCATAATATGAATTGTCACATCAATTAAAGTGACAAGGTACTAAAGTGTACACATATTTATGAACTTGACTGTACCTCTTTTATATTTTAAATATTATTATGATTGTAAAGTAGGTTTAAAAACTCTTTCTAAGTAGCTGAATACGGTTGAAGCAAAAAAAAATGTATTCATACATTGAGTGATCCAGTATCCACCCTGGTAACTATACATATAATGTCTGTATGTGACATGTCAACATCAAATATCAAAATATTGTTTAAGCTATAATTTAAAATCCTTGCCTAAAAAGGTTAGCAGTCCCGGGACCACCGCATGTGGATTTTTTACTCTTGAGTATGAGTGAGTATCAGAATTTAGTTTCTCTAGTACTAAAGCTAATTTTGGGATTATAATAATTCAATTTGAGTGAAATTGTCTTCCAATATCCATTTACTTACATGTGACTACATTTAAAAAATTTGCTCTGAAATGATAACACAATTATACTCGAAAATCTAATTAAAGTCCAACGTGGGTTGCCACTATAAAATAAAGAATATTTCCACTTTTCAAAGACCGCACAAGACTGTTTATTTATTGGTAGTTTTAAACCTTCGATTTAAATAAACAAGTTAATTCAAGTTGCTTACACAAATACAAGATGCCATGTTAAATATTTAACCATAGAAGATTTTTGGTAGCAAAACTGTTATTGCACTTGTAATACTTCAGGTTTTAATAACATTTGGTACGATAAATTAAATAAACAATAGTTGTAAACAACGTTAGCAATTTAAATAGTACATGTGTTTAGCTATTCGACAAAATAAAAGACCAAAAGTGTGTGTGTGTGTCAGAAGCTACTACCGGTTCGAGAAAAGAAACTTAGTTACATTTTTCTTTTTACCAAGTGCAAGTGCGAAGTTCATACATTTGCTGTTAAGTCGCAAGTAGCAAATGTATGAACTTCGCACTAACACTTGGTAAAGTCTGAATCAAGAATAAATTAAGTATAAGCAATCCGAATTTGGTCAGTCATTTTGTTTTAGCTGATAAAAAATCGCCATTTAACACACACACCCGCCATTTAATGATTAAACACACACTATATCAGAAAATATTTGTTTTGAGATATTTTAATGTTTTTGAATATCGGGTAGAAAAAACATTGAATGCATATTCCTTATTGTTATATAGGTAAATTTTGATATTGAAATTGTTAGTCTACATAATATTTTCAACAATTTGATTATCAATGCAAAAAGGTTGGCTAGGTATATCTGAAATGTTCAATTGGGCTTTGCGACACCAACAATGTTTGAGTCTTAAATTAGATTTTCGAGTATAGTTATATCTGATTATTTGTTAAAATTACACAATTAACAATTAATCATTTTAATTCTGTGTGCGATACCGGAGCAAATGTATTCAGCACTCCTACTATTTATACAATTTAATTAGCGCTATTAAGCTAACTAACCTTTGTACAATTAAATTAAGGTAGCTAGGTAACAAATTATTCAATTATATTAGATAGCTCCCTACTTGGTCCTAAAGACTTGCAACAAGTTACTGAAGATGTCGATATCACTTGCACTTGTTCTATGAGCTAATAGAATATATTCATATCAATGGGATATCTGGGCATACTTATGAGGCATTTATTAACAATATCTGATTATTTTATGGATCATTTTGTCTAATGAAATGATTAATAACTTATAAGTCTATAATTATACTACACTTTTGCAAAGATGGCAGTTTAAAATGAGGGCCTTATTTAATAGCTATTTATGAAGTAAAATTATATTTGAAGTTAACATACAATCTTATAAAAAATTGTAGCTTGCTTATGTGTACTTATTCTGCTAACTACACTATAATGATATAATTGTACATTGCATTGTCATTAGTGACTATAGGGAAATGCATTGTTACCAAAATCATAATCATTAAACTATGTGATCAATAAGTTTTTAGAATTGTTATGAACCATAATAATATTATTTTAATGTGGATTATACCATGGCACTAACAAACGTTAAATAAGAGAAAACAATAATTTACATTATTAATTTGTTTTTCTGTGATAGCTAAACAAAAAACATCTGTGTAAATAACTTTATAAGACGGTAAAAATAAGAGTTAGTTTTGTAATTATTTGGAGCGGTGTGGAGAAAGTCCTAATGCCCTCATGATTTAAAGGATAAACAAGTTGTTTGCACTGGACTTTTTTATTTCCAGCTCGGTCACCAAAATGTAAGGTGGCTTTTTCGGCTTTTTCCGGGATGATTGAGGCCTACAAATAAATACTGTGATATTAGCTTTTAGCAATTATCAAATAACCTAGGAGAATTATGTAACATTATTCTGCCATATATCTAATTATGGATTTAAAAGAAAAAAAACTGATGAAACAAAAACCACTACATAAAAATCACAAGCTGATGATGATCTAGTGAAGGTACAAAATTTGACCTCCAAAAGAAAAAACATTTTTATAGAGGTAAAATAAAACATTTAAATTATTTTAATAAATGTTTGCAAATATAGAAAGTGTGCATATTCCAATTAAAATATAATGATTTACATATCTCCCATTTTTTATACCGATTCTAAAAACTTATTGATCACCCCTCATACTACTTCTATGGTACCTCCATGTGTAATATTTTTATTAACATAAGTAATTGTTTTTAAAAGTAGCAAGTGAGTCTGTAATAAACCGAGCATGAGAACAGGCCGTGTGATTCGAAGGTGACCAGAGCAGTAGACTCATCAAATTTATACTTATGAGCGCCAGATGAGTTTACCGACAAAATGAGAATTGGCTAAACAAAAATCATAAGTTCAGTAATAGATAACCATTTATTATAACAAAGGTTACAAAATTCCCCTTACTTCCTTCTTTTCTTTTTTTGTAGATACTTTATAGGTTAAGTATTGGTGGTGAAAATACCTTGGTACATATCGTCACACCCATATACAAACAGTAGGGAACCCTAAATTTACATTAAACGAGTTAAGAACGAGGCTTATTTCGGTTGCTTTGGTACTGACAAAATTTAAATAAAAAGGTTAGAGTTTACCAGTTTTTGAAGTAAGAGTTTACGTGCTGATCGACGTGAACCACGGAGTTTTCCCGGAGAACATCACCCGCTGGATCCCGAACACGAGGAGGTCGGACACAGCTTGGCTACAGGTCAAACAGCGCCCGCCGTTACCATCAATCGTAGCAGTATCCGCCTTGGGGATCGCGGCACCCGATGTACCCGCAGTTGGACCCCGTTAATTGAGGTTAAGTTTGGTTCCAGAAATAAACCGTCGAACATCCACGCACCCGAGTAGATACGGGGTCGCCGTGAAAGAGTGAAGCGGCGTAGTAAGTTGGAAAGTAACTTAGTAAATTTTCATCTGGTAGTAACTGAGTAAATTTTCACATGGAAGTAACTGAAATAAAAATAAATAATGTAAGAAACATCAACATAAAACGATGTCACCGTTTTCACCTAGACACGATAAAGAGGCTTAGAACACTCACCTGAGTAGTAGATAGACATAACACAGAAGAATAAGTATGGATTTCCCTTAGGACCTCATGTCAAGAAGTTAAATTATAAAAAGCTGGGCCGAACGCTGAAAAGAATGAAACAGATTTATTATAATGTCAGAATACTAGACATTACAAGACACCTCTTCGACCCAAAACTCACCCCGAAGCGAGAAAATTGATCCGGAAATATAAATGTTATGTGTTCACATCGCAATGAATAATCCGAATGAGCTCGATAGACCAGAAAGATCGAAAATACCAATAGTCATGCGATCCGTTTCATCATGAGAATAAGTGATGCATTTGGGACATGACTGACCGAAATCAAAGATCTATATTTTTGAAAAACATGACACAAAAAGGATTAGGGAATAGAAGGAAAACTCCAGACTTCTTCCTATTTTTACCGTAAAGCATTACTAGAATAGAAAGCGAAAGAGGGTGACATTTATCTATATAATTAAACGAAACTTGCCTGAAACGAAACCAAAATGCTGCGTTTTGTTCGCCACTGAAAGCCAATAATGATTTGCCAAATTTTAAGTATTTTGAATTATATATTTTAGGATTTAGTGAATATTTATGATTAAATATCCTACGTAATATATACTCAGGGTTAGAATAGATTCCTGTGGAAGCTGAAACGGGTTTAATCGTAAGAAAAATATATGGACGACTGTCAAATATGACAGCCGCGGATGAAATTCAGAAAAGGCTAGCAATGAAGTATCGAAACGTTTACATTTGACAGTAGATCTTTAACGAAAACAATGTCGGCTTGTTGTTGAAAGTTATTTGGGTAATAATCAGAGTAATTAAGTACTAAAGTGTTGTGAAAGTGATGAGAAAGGAGTGTACCGGAGTCACGGCATGTATTTCTTCCACAACTGCTGGCATTACAGCCCAAAAGAAAGTTATAAATTGACCTTGAAAGTTGCAGTCTCGTCTGAAGTTTAAGTAAGTTTTTTAGGTAGTAAAAGTTAACAAAATCTATAAACTCTAGACTAGAAAGTGTTACAAGTCTTTATACAGTGTGTAATGGTATACGGGCATTTATAAAAAATGGACATAGATTAAGACTCTAATAATCATAAACAGAAAGAATTATTTTGATTATGCTAACGTATACACCGTTATTAATTTTTGAACATACCATCGACCCGCAATGTACATCTAATTCCATCTGTCATAACTTTGAAACATCATTAATTGCGTTTTTAATTAATTGCTTTTTTTGTTATACATTGCGTGTTAAATTATTTTGTATGGTTAATTTTTTTTTATTTACTTTTAACAAAAGCTGCCTAATTGTGCTCATTAGGGGCTATTCTTACCACAGTTAAAAGGAACGCCCGTATACCATTTACACACTGTATGCCAAAATTTGAGTGAAATCGGGTGAAGTTATGGGTAATTTGGAATGAAGGCTTCTATTTCAACATTAAGGCTAAATATAGTGTAGGAATTTCTTAATTACACGGATACCTACTAACTATTTTGTAAATAGTGTTTTACCTATGAAACTAGCAGTCCAGGTTCCATTCCCGGTAAGAACACATATTGGATGAATGACCTATTTTGAGTCATGGATATTTAATTTTCATTTTGGTACATACCTATCTCTCTAATATATAAAATTATCGTGTCACAGTGTTTGTAACAAAACTTCTCTGAAACGGCTTGACCAATTCTTATGAAATTTTGTGTGTATATTCAGTAGGTCTGAGAATAGGACTAAAAAGTATATTTCTTAAGTATTGGATGAAAAAAAATACTCCCCGGCGGCGCCGGGCGCGGACAGCTAGTATAAATATAATATTAATATAAATACGTATGTTGTCTAGTAGCCATAGTACAAACAAACCTAAAGATTATTTTGTAACTACAATCAATTTGTATAAGATTGTCATATTTTTATTTCAGCTATTTACTAACATACATTTCCATACCACCAAGAATAACCAGAGATTTCACAGGCAATAGGTTCATTTTAATTCTTCTGACGTGTGGTATGTATGAGATTCATAATTTGGAATGTAATAGCTTGTCATCCTATTTACCCTTGTATTTATCAATAAGGTATTCATTGTAACAATGAAGTGAATGAATGAAGAGTTGTTACAATAAAATTTAGTAAGGACGCATAATGCAAATTCAATTACAACCCAGTAATAACATGTGGGGGAGATCATCTGATGATGGTCCTATTGGTAAAATAAATACCAAATAAATAATGTAAGCTTCAGGTATGTTTTTTTCGTAACAATTACGTTTAATAAAAAAGTAGAAACATCAATTTGTGAACTTGTTAGATTAGCCTCGCAAAACAGTTAAAGGCTAGGTACGAAAGCAACAAGCAATCGGTAAACCAACTCGTGACAAAATTATATTGTTTTAAACCTCTACTAAGGTTAGCTCAGCCAAATAATGAATGAGTTTATTACCCAAATAAGAAAAAAAAATACCTGCTATAATATTTCTCAACTATGTCCCTTCTTCCAGTAGCAACTGTAAACAAACGTAAATACACAAAAATAATATTTCACCACCACCACACAACCACTTTCCACATTATGGTCAACAAATTCACTTCACTCACATTTACACAGCCATTATTTTAGATGGCGGCCATCTTTCGTCTGAGAAGTCAGGGTACGTTTCCACTCAAACAATGCTGAGTGAAAGAGTGAAAACAACACGTAACGCAGGTTCTGATTGGTTGATTTCTCTCTTCACCTTTGCTTCTGTTTAGGGAAACCGCACCCTAAACCAATTCACCTCTAAAATAGGAGCCTTTCAATTTGACACTAATGTGATCTCGTTGTCGAACGAGTGAACGAATTGAGAAAGTTAAGAATTATAGATAGATAGTAGGGACAAAAAGTTCCGCTTACGTCTATGAGCGCTAGTATCGCTATTACCGTGTTCGGTGTAGAATACGCAATAATTAGTTGGAAATTAAAACATGATTAGGTACTGCCGTCGGTAAAATCGTTATGTATTAGGTCATTTTATTACTAAAGTACCGGAAAATGCTACATACGTAATTTTAAAACTCTGTACCTAGTAAGTATTATAAATAAGGGCTAGTTTAGGGCATTTGCGACAAGCCTTAGGTTTCAAACGTCATTTTACTAATATGACAGCAAAAGTCAATTGTCATTGTCAGAAATGACAGGCAATGTGATGGCGATGTGATGTGTGATCGCCTCTGCGTTCGATCACTTCTGCTTTTGACAGAATCACCCCCCAGGGCCGGCTGGAATACGAGCCTCTCGAGTTGAGACGATCCGTAGCGGTCGATAAATTCGCGTTAGGATTAATTCACAACATAGACTATGCTCATTTGGTAGGTGAGGTGGTGAGAGTGTTCGTGCCCGACGTGCGGAGCCGCCGCCGCCGCGCGCGCACCGCACTGCACAAGCCTTGCACTCGCCGCTGCGCCGCGCGCTGCTCATTCTCAACTCCATGCTCAGCGAGGCACCACACTGCGATGTGTTCGCCTAAGAAATGGCAAGACTGATGAATGAATGTAAGAGAACGATCGAGCGAAACGGAATGAAATTCAGTTACAAATAAAATACTTAAATAAAAAAAAATAAAAAAATACCTAGATGATACGACACTGGCCCACGGAGTCCGAACTGATGATACTCGTACCTCGACTATAATTTTATTAATTCGAGATAATATTCTACCGATTTCAAAACCACAGGCATGGTGACGGACTGACAATCAGAGGACAGCACGGCTTAGGAATAATTTTTCAAGGCTGTCCTTAGGTTCTCACAGGTTTACACGCTGCTAACGTTCTCATTAGGTACTATCAGCCCAATGGAACCCTGACCCACCATAGAACGGTGTCACAGTGACATTATAAAACAATTTGTTTGACACTTCTTATAACTTGAATCATAACGTCTCTGTGACACAGTTCTATGGTGGGTCAAGGTTCCAATGGTCTGATAGTACTATTACCTATTGTGTTTTCTAATAAACTAAAGTATTGTCTTAAAATCGAAAGATGTTTTATTTTTTGTACAATGAATACACAATACATTAAAGCAAAGACAATGTTTAATAAGATGGCTACCTTTTGCCGTTAAGCTACTCACTCATAGTTCAATTGTTATTAAGTTATGTTTATGTCATATAGGTACCCTATAAATTGTGTACTGCTGAAGTGCCCCCAGCATATTCACGGAGGCGCGCACCGATTGCTTGCACTCGTACGTACACTCTGCGCAAGCGGTGCACGTCCATACTGAGCTGACTTGCGGACAGGGTAGATTGCCCTTACATGGGCCATTGTAGACGGTTAGGTAAAATAAGTAAACAGCAACCGAGCCAATTAAGTATCTTATCTAAAGAATGATTTCTTGAAACATTATGGTCTAAGTCAATTGTCTTTGTCTAATGGTCACTGATCTAACATAATCTAACCTAGTAAAAAGACATTGATTTAAATTACATAACAACGAGTTATGCCCGATGAAATGATAGTTTGTTTTATGCTACACGACTATTATTAATCTTTTCTAACTTGGTTAAAATAAATTATAATAAAACTGTTTATGCAAAGTAAATTGCTCCCACCAAAAAGACTAGTTTAGTGTTAGTTAGTTTTTATACAAATGACTTGGGTAACGCACGTGACCGGTTTTTATTATGAAATGGAGAAGGCTGGTCACCTGAGACCTGCATCTGCATTGCCATCACTGATGAGCTGATGACTAAGTTGAAATGCCTGTATGCTGGTTATCTTATCCTGCCCGCCCGGAAAACAAGAATGCGAACACTGCTGCTTGGCAGTAAGTTAAAGACTCTGACCGAGATCCGGACTTGAAATTTAAAACTCAAAATTATTTAAATCTGGTTTCACCATAAAGTAAAGTTCGTAAAGTTACTTATTGCAATATGTGCTCCTTTTACTTTATTTTGAACTATGAATGTGAGAAACATTTTTTTTACTAAAATGATCGTAAATTCCTGTTTTATAATGACATCACTAGGTATGTAGGTACAGTCACCGAATAAAAACGATTTTTATGTTGGTGTTGAAAATTTTGAACCTTGTCATTGCAATAGTTCTTTGTAATTGCCATGCTCGTAATTTAATGGTCTGTTGGAAATTTATTATTTTTATACAACTAGCGACCCGCCCTCGCTACGCTTCGGTTTATGCGAGTTTTCTGTAACACCCGTACATAAACCAGAATTTATTATACATAAAAACCTTCCTCTTGAATCACTTTATCTGTTGATGAAAACAGCACGGACAGCGGAAGCGACTTTGTTTTATACTATGTAAAGAAGAAGTACCTACTAGGTACTAGTACTAGTAGTAACTGTTCAACATGTTTAAACGTCATATAAATCGTTCGGACGTTGTTTTTTTTATAAATTTCTTTTCTTTATTCGCTTATTTTGTTTTCTGTGCTGCCATTATTTGTTTGATGTCTAATCTTTATTCTGTTATTTTCTTGTGACCGTTGAATAAATGTTTCTATTTCTGGGTCATTCTCCGAGTTACGTAATTTGCTCTTTTTCGTTTCATAAAATAATACAGTATTAATAAATGCAGGGAAAGTTATACTTAACATGTTTAATATGATCCATTCTTAAGTGTGCAACAACTTATTTCACAATTGTATGTATATTTATGAAACCAAAAAATAAAAGTCATCAATTAGTTCATTACCGGACTCTGTTCCACAGTACCGAATTTAATGCTATTTGCAAAGTAGAACAAACGCGTACGAAGAACGCTAGTTATAATACATTCCACAAGAGTTGCAATCTTTAGCATTCCAAAAAGCATTAATATGAAATTTTAATACACCAATATTACGCACAATTATAAAACGAAAAGTTTGTCACAACGAAAACTTCATTTCCGTGCACGAAAAAATATGCTTGGACAAGTCGCTACAAGTTCTTTTGATCTCACCGCCAAACGGTGTCGGCGCCGCAGACGCCGGCTTAGTCTTCAGTGGGATGTCGAACCGGACGGACGTGCGCTGCTCTTCCCAGCAAAAACCTAATTCAATTCGTTCTTTGGTGTTTTGTCCTGATTTGGTTTCATTGCCAGTCATCTTTTGTTTAGGTAAGTATTATTAATTCTATAAGTTTAGCATGATAAAGGGTTTAGTGAAGTGAATTACTATGTAGGTATAATCATTGGAAAACATATTTCATAACGTACAAAGGGTAATTCTACAAAAAGTGATAAATATTCATTACCGTGACCTTGATTACCGTGTTTCCCGTAGCTTTTTACTCTTCACGGTAATGATGTAATTGTCCCGGCGATGATTTTTTTTAAAGTATCAATATTTATTTTATTTTAAAGGAACTTGGGAGATTAATGTGTTCGTTAAGTGAGGATTCATTTAAAAAAAATAACAAATTATTGTTACAGTTAAACATGGGGCGACCTAAAAAGTCTAAAGAGGCTATTTTAGCGCGACGACGGTTAGCAAAACGAAAGAAGTATGCTGCTTTGAAAGAAAATGAGGAATTGTATGCAATTGAGAAGGAAAAGGAGCGTCAACGTTACTTACAAAGAAAAAAAGAAAATAAGATTATAGGAATCGATAAATTAACACCGAGAGCACAAAGAGAAAGACGCAGAAAATACCAGCGATTCAAAGAGGTTCGGAGATTGAAATGTATAATAAACGATTTAAAAAAAGAGAACAAGAAATTTCGGCGACTTTTATTGAAGAATACGTCAAGGGTAAACATTCGTGATCAGCCAAAGACAAGACTAATAGGAGAAATAAGAAAAAAAATCCAGATGGAAAAGAAAAACAAACGTGTAATAAAAGCCATCGAAACCCTTTTTGACGACGATGACAACACTTGGTTGTCACCAGGTAAAAAAGAATTTGTCAAACGGAACAAGATAAAAAAACAAAGACGATATCTCAATGATACATTAAAAAATTTGTATCAAAAGTTCATTAAAAAATTTCCAGATATGAATGCCTCTTACTCGTTTTTTTGTAAATGCCGTCCATTCTGGGTGTCTTTTTCGAAAGAGAATCGAAACACATGCATGTGCATCTATCATTGTAACGTGGAGCTACTAATAAAGTCCCTATATAAGTCCAATATAGTCAAAACCAAAAATACTCATGACCTTCTGATGGAAATTTGTTGTGATAAATATAACGAAAAATGTTTGGATCGCAAATGTCTGCCTTGTAAAAATAAAAATATCGAATACTTAGAATTTAAAAACGATGTAGAGATTGTGTATTTTGAATGGTGTAAAACTTCCGGTACGTATATGAAAGATGGTAAAGAAAACAAAAAAGTTACATGGACAAAGAAAGAAATCTGCGCAAAACCATTGGATGTTATAAATAAACTTGACACAGCCCTTGAACACTTCTTGCCACATTGTGCCAATATACTCATTCAGAATAGATCTCTGAAAGAACTTAAACGGAATTTATCAAATAATGAGGCAATAATACATCTTGATTTCAGCGAAAATTATTGCTTAAAACATCATGAGGAAATCCAAAGCTTTCATTTTGGAGGCAGTCGCCAACAGATCTCTATCCATACAGTCGTTATCTATATTAAAGATTACTTAACATCTGAAGTTAAAGTTCTCTCTATGTGTACATTGTCTGACGATTTAAGACACAATGCGCTTTCAGTCTGGGCACATATTGATCCAGTTCTAAAATATATATCAGAGTTATCACCGTTTGTTGACACTCTCCATTTTTATAGTGACAGCCCAAGTAGTCAGTATAGAAATCGGCACATATTTTTCATTGCCAGTCAGGTGGAACAGCAGTTCCCAGCTCTTCGCAAGTTGACTTGGAATTACCTAGAAGCCGGACACGGTAAAGGTGCGCCGGATGGTCTAGGAGCTGTAATAAAAAGGAATGCTGACAGGCTGGTAAAATCTGGTACTGACGTTGGAACGTTTGATAAATTCGTCGAAATCACAAAGGCCAATACTTCAAGTATTAAAATTGAGATCATTAGAAGTTCAGATATCACTGCCAAGGAACAAATTTATCCTAAAAAAGTACCAGGTTACAAAGGAACTATGGAAGTACACCAGATTTTGTGGGCTATTGACGCTCCCAGACAACTGGAAATAAGAAGCCGTAGTTGTTTTAAATGTCTAGATACTATTTGTGAACATTACCATCATGGATATCACAAACTAGGAAATGTATCTGTCGACACTCACGCGATTTCCTTGCTTCATAAGGGGGAAGAGCCTAGTGTCGTGTCTTTGACAGATGATGAGTGTATAAGATGATTCAGTCCAGAGCTTATACAAAAATTACTTGAGACAATTTCAGCGCAGCCCATTGAAACTGCTATTCAAATCGAAACAGATATTGTTTTCCCATATCCCCCAAATGTTTTGTGCCCGGTTAATCGTAATTTACAGACCAAAAATGATACAGTCCAAAATGCCACTACATCTGGAAAAAAACGTGCGCGTAAACGTACCCTGCAAGTCTTATCTTGCTTACAATCTCAACAAGAAAGCCCGACAACCACAAAAAAAATGAAATTTCAGCACATATTTTCTAATATGACCAAAAAGGAAGGGAAGTTAAACACAATAATATTGACAAAACCGAAATCAGTAATTCCATTACTTGCAGTACCCAAGTTAGGAAGTTGGCAAAACTCACCATTTCTAAATAACCAGACTACTTCATACTCTAGTGAATTTCAGAAATTCATTACAGACAATCAAAACACTACGAAAGATGAAGGTCAAAGTCAAGTAATGGATTGTGGAACACACACTGATGATGGGAATGAAGCAGCGAATGTAGGAGTTACAAATAAGATGACAAATGTTACTTTAACTGAATGCGTAGAAGTTGAATATAAAAGACATGGCAACATTTATTTCGATGAAGCAGAGCCGGGATGTTCAGCAGAGCAAAACATGAAAGCGAAGATAAAAGAAGAAGGTAATAAAGCAACTATGACCACAGGATGTTCAGCGAAGAAAAACATAAAAGTGAAGGTAAAAGATGAAGGGAATAAAGCAACTATGACCAGAGGAAAAGGAAAAGGTAGAGGAAAAGGGAGAAATAAGTGAAAGTAAGTAAGTGCTGCTGATGAATCTAACTTCGTTGATGATAAAAATTACACGAAAGCTAGAAATTAATGTTACAAAAATGTGTTTAAATGTCGTTTGTTTTGTCAATACCTTTATTTTAATTAAGTGATTACTAGTTATATAATAATAATAATAATAATATAATAATAAATTATTATTATTATTATTATTATTATTATTATTATTATTTGTTTTGTCAATACCTTTATTTTCATTAAGTGATTAATAGTTGTATATATGGACAATTTTAGTAGACTGATCTCATTGTTACTAGTTATATTTATATGGTCAATTTTAGTAAACTGATCTCATTGTAAGTACACCTCAAAAATTTGGAAACCTAGGTTACTATCAAATCATGTCACAGTGACAACAAAAACGTAACGATGGTCAATACAATGGTTTTATACTTAATTGTCTAATGTATACATCCGTCGCATTACAATTTCCATGGACATGGCCCTTATAATCTGTGTTTTCACAGTGGCTTGGGATTCCACTTTGAAGAGTGTACATGGTTTTGCTTTTAAATAAGTGTTATGTTTCGTTAATCAATAATATTTTATGGTGAACCCCATAAAAGAACCTCTGTTGATCTCAAATTATTGTGTTGATGTATCAAAGAATCATCGCTGTTGTTAGAATTATTTGAGGAATAGAAGTATTCTTTTAATTTCTATAGTTTTTGTAAAAACTGTTTTTTTAAAGTAATATGTTCATTAAAGAAAAAGTTAATTAAACAATCTTTTTTATTTATTTAAACAACTATAAAGACTTTAGTCATTGCCGGGACCTTAAATATCATTACAGACTCCTCAAATTTCACTACCAGGACCTTTTATTTCATTACCATACAGACCTCTCATTACCGTAACCTAATGTGGTTTTTGGAATTCAATAAACTCGAACTAAGAGATTGGCGAAGTGTGCCTTTACTTGATATTCAATTTAGCACTTGTGTCCTACCTAATTTCACTTCCAGTACTAAAAAAAAACAAGTTTGAAAAATAATTGAAAAATAAATGTGAATATCGTGATTTCGGAGAATGACCCTTCTATTCCTATAAATATTCGAGGCCTCGATCGATTGAGACCAAACTAACGAATCCAAACTAACTCGGTGGGTCTACGTTAATAACAGCGGAAATCGTATTGCCACCTTAAGAGTCCATCATAAGATCAGCTCTCAGTAACCATTACCTATGTGTTGAATTTACATATTAATTAATCTCATTCCAAAAACCGTAATTGGATGAGGAATGAGTTGAATGCTTTTTGGGAAAATGATTTCTTTCGCCGCCATTGTAACTTTTTACCGACAAATAAAAAAAAACCCGGCCAAGTGATAGTCGAACTCGCGCACCGAGGGTTCCGTACCGCTGCATAGTAGGTATTATTATTGGCCCTAGCCAATTACTCAAAATGTATGGGATGACATTCTTATGCGTTGCCATGAGCCACGTGGTCAAATGTCATCCCATCCCATACATTTTGAGTGATGGAAAAGGAAAACGTCATAAGCGTTTGCATCTTGGCTACGGCTCTAGGTATTTTTGGTTCGCTCCTGCAGTTGGATAGCCTGGCGACTAAAATGATACGGCCCGCTTGAATTCAAGCTGAGCAAGTGAAAATGTAACTAAAGAGTTAGCTAATAGGGTAGGAAAGACGAGAAAATGATGGCGGTGCGGACAAATCAGCGAGCGAAATTAACCGTTATTTCGAGCAGGAACAGTTTTATTTTGCTCTTTGATCAGAACCGACATAATATCGATTCTGTTCAAGCAGAATCGAAATGAAAATGCTCTTTTTGAAATGTGCGACGTTTTATGACGAGCTGGTGGTCACTATTTTTCACTCACTTTTGGAGCTACGACTATGACGCTCGGGCATCGCGAAACAGCCATTTTAGCTGTGGATTCCTAAAAAGTACCCAGAGCCTCAATTCTAGTTGGCTTTACCTCTATCGCAATCGTATTGTGACGGCTCAACCGCCTGTGCTGTCAAGTTAATTAGTACCTAGTTTAATGCGTACAGAGACCTCTCGATTTCCCCCCTAACTGTAACCCCCAGACCGATCCTAGCTCATTATCGAACTTAATAATTGTATTCAGCTCTCCTACTCTTTTAACAAATTTCATACAGATCCGATCATCCATACTCAGGTTATTGTTGAACAAACATACAAACATACAAATGTCCACTGAATTACTCCTGGACCCCACTTCTTTCGGGCGATAAAATATCATGACAATAATCATTCGATAACAATAGGGAGAAAGCAATTTCATTTTACAAATGTTGATAGAATTACTCTCAACTTGTCATGCGCTTAGGTCCATCGAGTTGTAAAACGAGTTGCGAGAAACCTAGACTAACCATGCGCAGTTCGTCTTTATTTGTAGGTACCTACCATGGCCCTAATGCAATCTACGAACATTATCTTTAATAAAAATGTTCAGCATTAAACTGCCGGACGGTAGCTTCGAGCGCTAGTGTTAATTTCATACATTTTGACAGTTTTTGCTAAATCTTTTACGTTAGCGTTTTGCATATTATTATTATCTACGGCTGCAGATTTGTTATTAACATGGGAAGCCAAAATTTTCCAAGGCTTTGGTTAATACGTAAGGTACGTAGGTAGTGCAGGTTGTCGCTTAGCCGATCGCTACACGCACTAAAATATTAATAGTAGGTAATACCAATAAAGCTCTGGATGCTGGGACAACTTGGGGTCGGAGGTTAATAAATAACTTTTCAACGAATTAAAACGTGAATTATTTAAGTAATGTCCGTTCCCAGCATTCAAACCGCGGATAGTTTTTATACTTTAGGTCAACATTTGACACGTTTTAAGCTTGGGAAATGTAAATTTTTAACTGAAATAGGAACCACCTGTCCGCGGTTAAAAATGTTAAAATATTAGGAACGTAGGTAAGTAGTTATAGCACCTCAACAAGCGCGCGCGACGGGGCGGGCGGAGGGGATGCCCGGCCGGCCCGTTACCGGTTCTGATACTTTTGGCAGTGCTAGTGCTAGGCTAGCTCTACTAGCTAGAACTCGAGCTGTGAGCTGTCACAGGCTGTGAGTGAGTGTGCGCAATTGACATCTAATTCCATTACTGATTTCCTTTGCTTGACTGTTTCTTTGTGACTCGGTTCTTTAGCGTGTGTCTGTGTGTGCGTGTGATTCAGTGTTGTGCTCTGTGCTTACTCGCTGGATTATCTTTGGTTTTAGTAAGTACTTAACTTACGAGTACGTGTTTAGTTTGGAACTCATAATAGTCATAAATTTAGTAGTGAGTTTATTACTTTTTGAACTAGGTATCAATTCTGCGCATCTAGGTACAATAACGCCCATAACTCCAATTATGTTCTTCTTTTTGACTATAGGGCAATAGGACACTTACCTAGGTACATAATAGTCAAATAGTGGTAGGCAAAGTTAAAGAATTTGATAAGTGGTAGTTAGGAACAAACTTGCTAATCATTAATTACCTACTCGTACCTAACCTCATACAGTTTCAAACAATTTACCATTATACATTTTGATCAATAACGCTTAGCTTGAGAAACATAAGTGTTTGGATTAAGTACAGTCAAGGACTTTAATTGTTATGCCACTATGGAACCCTGTCGCATAACGTTAATCATTAATTTTGGCGTAATTTCTTTCATGTGGTTGGACGCTGTGATTATGACAGGGTTCCATATCGATGGTGGAAATCTCAATTGGCGTAAGGGACAAAACATAACTTTTCAGGAGAGCAAAAATAAGATATTGTTGATTTAAAAAAATATATAACTTTTTTATTTATTAACGTAGCGGGAAGTTATAAATACCAAATACGTTGAATTTTCTTCTTCTTTAACATGAAAGTCAAGGTATTTTAGTACTAAGCTTATTTAAAAAAATAACTCTCCCTTACGTCCATAAAATACTTGAGTTATTGAACCTTACATCTAAAAACCATAAATTGCTGAAAACAGTGGAATCCGGTTTTGGGTCTTAAAGGTCATCAGCTTTGCAATTTACCTAAAATTAAGACGTAAGTTCCTGTAGGAAAATGAATAAAACCAGATAAGAACCATTTAATTTATTATATGCATATCTGCTGATGTAGTTTAAGCAGTATTTAAGATAACCATGTTTATTTAAGCATATTTTTTATAAAACTCATACAACAAAACAACAACAACAACGCATACAAATTTTGTTTAATTATCAACTCAAATTGTAGAACATAAATAAAAATAAGTAAACCTTTTAGGCATACATTTTCACAAAAAAAAACGTTTCACTAACTCATAATCATAAAAAAGAACTGGAACTTCAAATTCTTTACGTAAATATCGACGTTTTACTTAAGAACAATCGACAAAAGAAATGAACTAATCATAAAAAAGTATTTTAAATCACATCATCATCCTCCTTGGCAGAATTTCAATATGCTGATATTATTTTAATAGTTCTATTTACTTACGTACTCGTAGTATCAATCACTCTCATCCTCTTCGTCCGTCTGTGAGAGCGTATCTTTAATGCTTGTCTTATGAGGTAAGCTTAAGTATTCTTGATGAAATCTTTGAGGGATGGTTCCATTCTCACACAGACGCTTTAAATCGTTGTATTTCGCAGAAGGTATTGGCAGTTGCTCATGATATAGCTGTTTTAGCGTCATGCTGCTGCTGTTTGAGTCTTGGTCTAGGTTAGTCGTCTCTAAATTTCTTAATGTTTGTCTTCCTTTCCCTTTTATTTTTGTGGTATATTTTTCGTAAAGCTGTATTGTTTGATTCAGATTCAGGTTTTATTGATGTTTTGACTTCCATCTTCTTAAGATTTTTCTTTTTTAATGTAACTGTTCGAGTTTTTTGTATAAACATCGTTTATATTTTTTTTATCTTTGTATTTTCATTTCTTTTTCATTGTTTTGGTTGTAATAACGACGATGCTGGCAGCTTGTTCCTAGTCTATGAAGTCCTGATGTTCCAAACATCGGACTTTGTATGGTGCCAGGAACCCGACCACCCATTGTACGATAAAAGCCTTTAAAAGACTTTCCTCTCGACCCATAACCCACTTAAAGAATAACCCCTTTGGAAGAAATATATGACTTAGTTATTTGTTAAACTTACCATTTACATAAGGGAAACCTAAAGAGCTAAAGCTCAGATCGTCAGCAGCAAATTGATATCCCTCTCTTATTGCATAACCAAATATTTAAGGGTAACTGTAATAAATAGCGCTTTAAAAGCCAATTAAACGGCTTTTTATAAGGGTACTTATCTATATATATAAAAGGCTAAACTGACTGACTGACATATCAACGCACAGCCGAAACTACTGTACCTAGAAACTTGAAATTTGGTACAGGGGTTCCTTTCATGATGTAAGTGAGCACTAAGAAAGGATATTCCGAAAATCTACCCCCAACTGGAAGAAACAGGGGGAGTAGCGGGAGACTAATTCTACGCGTACGAAGTCGCGGGCGTCCTCTAGTCCCTTATAAATAGCGCTTAAAAAGCCAATCGAACGGCTTTTTCAGGTTAAAGGGATATTGGTATCACTCAAACTATAGCGCTTTAAAAGCAAAATCGAACAAGACTTATACGAAACGGATTTGGACAGTTAATCGTTTCGAAATACCCATTCCAAACCCTTAATAAGGGTAACCCTTATAAATAGCGCTTTAAAAAGCAAATCGAACGGCTTTCGAGCGATTATAAAAACCCATTCACACGCACAGTTGAGCACGGCACGGTCAGTTTGTATTTGGATTTTATTATTATTATTTTAATGGTCGATTCGTTTATGAGTTTACTTAAAACAGTAAAACAAAACAAACCCCACCATACCATTATTCCATAGATTGTATAAAATAGGTCATGTCTGTTTTCTTTGTTTGCTCCATAGGGCTAAGGGACTGTTGCCCATTCCGCCATATAAGGACGGGCATGGAAGGCTTTCCTAATCTATTAGTTTTACGTTTATTTTTTATTTTTGCCTTTTTCTCATGTTATTATTTATGTTTTGTTTACAAATAATTATGTGTGTGTAACCTTCCGTGGTTTCACCTGATGGTTCCACCGGAAGACCAGCGCTGACTTTAAAGCCAGCATTACGCTGAGTTGGGACCATTTCGTGGCTCTTTTCTTTTTGTACGTTTTTATCTGTTCTTGCTTATGTTTGTCACGAATAAATGATTTTCTTCTTCTTCTTCCATTCGAAACCTCTTGAATGTAATAGCGGGCCGGTCCCTGAGTAAATGAAGTTGTAATCCGAGCAATTTGTTTCGATACCTGTGTCCAACCAAAGATCCCAGAGTTTTTATTTCAATAACCTATCCTTAAAACCCATAAATTCAATACATATTTGTTTACATGCGTTTGTTAATGTCCCTTAAGACTAACAAATTTAATATCCAATTCCTCTTACGACCAACCATATCTTTAGTTATAAAATCAAAATGCTCCTGACGGCCAATTTGTTTTAATACTAATAACATCCAACGCCCCATACGACCAACAATTTAGTATATATTTCTAACCACCAGTGTCCTTACGACCCAAATTTACTCATTAAATTTCAAATATGATGTTTTTGATGCCTCTTACGACGTAGTAGGTATTAATAAAATAATAAATTTCTTACCGGCATCAAAGGCAAAGTATGTATGTACTTTATTGAACAAAACATAAACAATACAATGATGATAAAAAAATGTACAAAGGCGAACTTATCCCTTTAAGAAATCTCTTCCAGCTAACCCTTGACCCCAGTGTCGCTACACCCGCGTACACTTGTGGTTATTGTAATGAAATACGAATATAATTCTATCACAGTTAAACCACTGAGCAGGTATAAATGGAATTAAGCAAGGACTTTTCAATCTGGGTAAGGACAGAAGATACTTTTTACCCCGGAAAATAAAACAGTTTCCGAGATAATCCCGATAAACAAATTCCACTCGAACGAATTCGTGGGTACCTAGGTAGCTAGTAAATGATAAATGACAATATTTTTTTGCTTTCGTTGCTTTTTAAGTAGCACCATTTTTTTAATAGACTGAAATGTTTCATCATACTGCTTCGCCTACGGCCTACAATTAATTAATTGCCACTACTATGAGATATTCGATTTAAAATAATCATGACGAGAAATCCCCAATACGTAGTATATTAATATAAAACTGACAATATAATTAAAATTCTGGTTTAAGTTATTACTGTATTAATTGGGTGCTTAAAAAATACAAAATATGAGTAGCGAGCTCACCTTAACATCCTTGATTGATATTCTGATACTTTTTTCTTTTGCTTTCGGCATCGTAAATAAGCACATGCGATCTAAAGGCGACCAACACAATCGACATAATCTGCTCAAATGGTTGACCGCACTCTGCCCAAACGCGCGGCGCGTGGACGGTAGTTAGATACTTGCTTATGACAGTCATGACTCAGCCGTCGCAGGCGGCGACGAGATCAAATGAGTTGCGAGGCGAAGGTGTAACGTGCAAATGTAACCACTAAATGTGTATAAATTTTAGCGTAAGTTTACAACCATTCAAACCTAATAATCAAGTTTCATGTAGTAATGGACACTTTTAAAATACGCTGTTATCAATATTTGGATTTAAGGTACAACAAATACAATGAATAACTTTACGACCTAAAACCGCATGTTTCTTTATCTTATTTATCCTGAAATATTAGGATGTAACGGCCAATAAAACATTTCGGGACCCTTACGCCCTATAATATATTTTTTACATTTTGTGTTTAGACACATGAGCATAGCCTTAAAGGACGTCAACAAAAAATAGGGTCCTTTACAACCCATTTATGAATAATTGTTGTCAATTACACCATATTGCGAGAAAAATATAAAATTTTATGTCACTTAAGCGGTTCTTTAAAAAAAACAAATAAAATTATTAACTTAAAATGTAACAGGAATATTGAGACTTCAATAATACCAATCGATAGAGAAAAATAAACTCTATGTCTCAGTGTATAAAAGTGATTTTCGGTATTTTGACCCTTACGCCAATTGAGATTTCCACCATCGATATTGGAATAACAATTAAAGTCCTTGACTGTTTCTACCTAGTTGGTTGATGCCACATGACTTCACAATGACATTGTGTGTAGGTGTAGGTACCTACCTAATTACCAAAAAGAAAATAGGTAAAGGGTCAACGCGGTAAAACAATATTACTTTTAACATGTTTCCTGCCGTATCGTCAACGTCATGATGACCAACTTTTTCGGTTACCTATAAACAATAACCAAATTCTATTTAAGTACGTAAGATTTCAAAGTAGTAGGTAGGTTATTAATTCAGCTCAGTAATAAAAAACTATCATGCATGGTCGTTGATATGATACCTAAGTAGTTACGATACAATACAATACAATACAAAACTTTTTTTTGTAGGTAGGCCAAAACAAAACATTACAGAGAAACAGCACAATTAAAAATAACTCAGACCTACCTTAGTTAGTAATACTTTTTTCAAGTGGCCTCAACTGCTTTACTTACACATGTCATAATGTGCTAACTTTTGTTAAGTTTGTAAAGTTTATTATCAATCGTAGTAGGTAGGTTACCTACCTATTAAATTTTAATCTTAACATTCTTAACCGATATTTGATCTAATAACCTATACCAAGCAAATCGTTTAGATTTCGCGTGTCGGCTCAACTTGCATTTATAAAAGCCATCCAAACACGCAACTCCACAGAGCACCATTTCATGAAAACCCGGCCTTAGTTTACATGTGAATAATTTTAATTAAACCATGATATTAATTTCTTCGCTGTACCTACCAATTTTCCACCGCAATCCTTATCATCGTTCTGGGTAGTAATTCTTTCAACAGCGACGACGAGCGAACGCAGAGGCGGTCACCCATCACATCGCCTTCACATCGCCTGTCATTTCTGACATTGACAATTGACTTTTGCTGTCATATTAGTAAAATGACGTTTGAAACCTAAGGCTTGTCGCAAGTGCCCTAAACTAGCCCTTATTTATATACTTACTAAAGAGTTTTAAAATTACGTATGTAGCATTTTCCGGTACTTTAGTAATAAAATGACCTAATACATAACGATTTTACCGACGGCAGTACCTAATCATGTTTTAATTTCCAACTAATTATTGCGTATTCTACACCGAACACGGTAATAGCGATACTAGCGCTCACAGACGTAAGCGGAACTTTTTGTCCCTACTATCACGCAATTCTTAACTTTCTCAATTCGTTCACTCGTTCGACAATGAGATCACATTAAATGTCAAATTGAAAGGCTCCTATTTTAGAGGTGAGTTGATTTAGGGTGCGGTTTCCTTAAACAGAAGCAAAGGTGAAGAGAGAAATCAACCAATCAGAACCTGCGTTACGTGTCGTTTTCACTCTTTCACTCAGCATTGTTTGAGTGGAAACGTACCCTGACTTCTCAGACGAAAGATGGCCGCCATCTAAAATAATGGCTGTGTAAATGTGAGTGAAGTGAATTTGTTGACCATAATGTGGAAAGTGGTTGTGTGGTGGTGGTGAAATATTATTTACGTGTACGTTTGTTTACAGTTGCTACTGGAAGAAGGGACATAGTTGAGAAATATTATAGCAGGTATTTTTTTTCTTATTTGGGTAATAAACTGATTAATTATTTGACTGAGCTAACCTTAGTAGAGGTTTAAAACAATATAATTTTGTCACGAGTTGGTTTACCGATTGCTTGTTGCTTTCGTACCTAGCCTTTAACTGTTTTGCGAGGCTAATCTAACAAGTTCACAAATTGATGTTTCTACTTTTTTATTAAACGTAATTGTTACGAAAAAAACATACCTGAAGCTTACATTATTTATTTGGTATTTATTTTACCAGTAGGACCATCATCAGAGATGATCTCCCCCACATGTTATTACTGGGTTGTAATTGAATTTGCATTATGCGTCCTTACTAAATTTTATTGTAACAACTCTTCATTCATTCACTTCATTGTTACAATGAATACCTTATTGATAAATACAAGGGTAAATAGGATGACAAGCTATTACATTCCAAATTATGAATCTCATACATACCACACGTCAGAAGAATTAAAATGAACCTACTGCCTGTGAAATCTCTGGTTATTCTTGGTGGTATGGAAATGTATGTTAGTAAGTGGCTGAAATAAAAATATGACAATCTTATACAAATTGATTGTAGTCACAAAATAATCTTTAGGTTTGTTTGTACTCTGGCTACTAGACAACATACGTATTTATATTAATATTATATTTATACTAGCTGTCCGCGCCCGGCGCCGCCCGGGAGTATTTTTTTTCATCCAATACTTAAGAAATATACTTTTTAGTCCTATTCTCAGACCTACTGAATATACACACAAAATTTCATAAGAATTGGTCAAGCCGTTTCAGAGGAGTTTTGTTACAAACACTGTGACACGATAATTTTATATACTTATTAGAGAGATAGGTATGTACCAAAATGAAAATTAAATATCCATGACTCAAAATAGGTCATTCATCCAATATGTGTTCTTACCGGGAATGGAACCTGGACTGCTAGTTTCATAGGTAAAACACTATTTACAAAATAGTTAGTAGGTATCCGTGTAATTAAGAAATTCCTACACTATATTTAGCCTTAATGTTGAAATAGAAGCCTTCATTCCAAATTACCCATAACTTCACCCGATTTCACTAAAATTTTGGCATACAGTGTGTAAATGGTATACGGGCGTTCCTTTTAACTGTGGTAAGAATAGCCCCTAATGAGCACATTTAGGCAGCTTTTGTTAAAAGTAAATAAAAAAAAATAACCATACAAAATAATTTAACACCCAATGTATAGCAAAAAACGCAATTAATGATGTTTCAAAGTTATGACAGATGGAATAAGATGTACATTGCGGGTCGATGGTATGTTCAAAAATTAATAACGGTGTATATGTTAGCGTAATCAAAATTATTCTTTCTGTTTATGATTATTAGAGTCTTAATCTATGTCCATTTTTAATAAATGCCCGTATACCATTTACACACTGTATAAAGACTCACTTGCTACTTTTAAAAACAATTACTTATGTAAATAAAAATATTGCACATGGAGGTACCATAGAAATAGTATGAGGGGTGATCAATAAGTTTTTAGAATCGGTATAAAAAATGGGAGATATGTAAATCATTATATTTTAATTGGAATATGCACACTTTCTATATTTGCAAACATTTATTAAAATAATTTAAATTTTTTATTTTACCTCTATAAAAATATTTTTTTCTTTTGGAGGTCAAATTTTGTACCTTCACTAGATCATCATCAGCTTGTGATTTTTATGTAGTGGTTTTTGTTTCATCAGTTTTTTTTCTTTTAAATCCATAATTATATGGCAGAATAATGTTACATAATTCTCCTAGGTTATTTGATAATTGCTAAAAGCTAATATCACAGTATTTATTTGTAGGCCTCAATCATCCCGGAAAAAGCCGAAAAAGCCGAAAAAGCCACCTTACATTTTGGTGACCGAGCTGGAAATAAAAAAGTCCAGTGCAAACAACTTGTTTATCCTTTAAATCATGAGGGCATCAGGACTTTCTCCACACCGCTCCAAATAGGTAATTACAAAACTAACTCTTATTTTTACCATCTTATAAAG
Source organism: Acleris cristana (assembly GCA_948252455.1). Lineage (NCBI taxonomy): Eukaryota > Metazoa > Arthropoda > Insecta > Lepidoptera > Tortricidae > Acleris > Acleris cristana. The sequence goes on along the minus strand of OX411771.1, from coordinate 20,891,763 downwards.
TTATTTATACAGATGTTTTTTGTTTAGCTATCACAGAAAAACAAATTAATAATGTAAATTATTGTTTTCTCTTATTTAACGTTTGTTAGTGCCATGGTATAATCCACATTAAAACAATATTATTATGGTTCATAACAATTCTAAAAACTTATTGATCACATAATTTAATCATTATGATTTTGGTAACAATGCATTTCCCTATAGTCACTAATGATAATGCCATGTACAATTATATCATTATAGTGTGGTTAGCAGAATAAGTACACATAAGCAAGCTACAATTTTTTATAAGATTGTATGTTAACTTCATATATAATTTTACTTCATAAATAGCTATTAAATAAGGCCCTCATTTTAAACTGCCATCTTTGCAAAAGTGTAGTATAATTATAGACTTATTAGTTATTAATCATTTCATTAGACAAAATGATCCATAAAATAATCAGATATTGTTAATAAATGCCTCATAAGTATGCCCAGATATCCCATTGATATGAATATATTCTAATAGCTCATAGAACAAGTGCAAGTGATATCGACATCTTCAGTAACTTGTTGCAAGTCTTTAGGACCAAGTAGGGAGCTATCTAATATAATTGAATAATTTGTTACCTAGCTACCTTAATTTAATTGTACAAAGGTTAGTTAGCTTAATAGCGCTAATTAAATTGTATAAATAGTAGGAGTGCTGAATACATTTGCTCCGGTATCGCACACAGAATTAAAATGATTAATTGTTAATTGTGTAATTTTAACAAATAATCAGACATTGTTGGTGTCGCAAAGCCCAATTGAACATTTCAGATATACCTAGCCAACCTTTTTGCATTGATAATCAAATTGTTGAAAATATTATGTAGACTAACAATTTCAATATCAAAACTTACCTATATAACTAGCTTGTAGCTTCGTGAAACGGGCCACAGGTAGTGTCTTCTAAAGCGCCTTTTAAATATTTATATATATTTATTATAACTTATTTATTTATTTTTTATATCTTATATATACATATGTCTTTTTCCAGCCAAACTGATAGTAACGATAGTAATAATTACGTTTCTTTTTCTTCCAGCTCGGTAAGCGATGATAGTTTTCATAGTCTTCCTCTTTCTCTCCACGACTTTCTTGATGCTCAATTTTCTGATGTTACTAAAAATTTTAATGTCGTTCATATAAACGCTCAGAGCATTCCTGCTCATTTTAATGACATGCTACTAACCTTTGACCTAAAAAATGTACACGCAATTTTAATTTCCGAGTCGTGGCTTAAACCGTGTTTAGCGACATCTTCCTATTCTCTACCAGGTTTTCATTTGATTCGCAATGATCGTACTGGGAGAGGCGGTGGCGGGGTTGCCATCTACCTTCGTTCCCATATTCCTTTCTCAATTGTTAGTACGTCAACGCAAAATTCTTGTGACGCCGCAGAGTATATTTTTCTTAGCTTAACTCTTTCCCACACTAAACTTTTACTTGGAGTATTTTATTCCCCTTCACTACATGTTAATTATTTCGACTCCCTTGAAAAGCTTCTCGAAGATCTGATGCCGTCTTTTAACCACCACATCTTAATGGGTGATTTCAACACTTGTCTCCTTAAAGATGACTATCGTTCAAAATCACTTATTTCTCTCTTGACTGCTTGCAACATGACTATTCTTCCTTGTAATGCCACTCATTGTTTTCCTAATTGTTCCCCATCACTCTTAGATCTTGCTTTAACTTCTTCTTCTACTCTTGTTGCTAAGTTCGGTCAATACTCTGCGGACGCCTTCTCGTACCATGACTTAATTTATCTGTCGTATAAAGTCCGGCCCCCTAAGTCTAAGCCCAAAACTCTCCTCCAGCGCAATTTTAGTAGGTTGGATGTAGACAGTCTCCGTGAGGACGCTATTAAGGTTGACTGGAGTGTTATTTCTGACGCTGATACCGTAGACGACCAGGTCGCATTGTTTAACTCCCTACTTACTCAGTTGTATGACGCCCATGCTCCAGTTCGGCCAGTCAAAATTAAGCATCTTCCTGCTCCTTGGCTTACTGAAGAAATTAGATCCTTGATTCACAAAAAGAATGTTGCAAAATATAGATACAAAGTTGACTCATCAGATGAAAATAAACTTAAATACCACACCTTGCGCAACCGATGTGGCACAATATGTCGTGACGCGCAAAGTCGTCATATACATAAATCCGTCGAAAATGGTGACCCTGCTAAAGTATGGAAGTTTCTCAAATCAATAGGAGTTGGAAAATCTCAAGTTAATTCTAGAAACAACGATATTGACATCGATCAGCTGAATCAGCATTTCTCTTCTTCTACCTTGTTTAATGGTCCGGCAAAAGCCGACACGCTTAAATGTCTTTCTAACATCTCAACTCCTGATACTTCATCTTTTTCCTTCTCTCAATTCTCCGACAGTGATGTTAAGAAGAGCGTACTATCAATCAGTTCCAACGCAGTTGGTGTTGATAGCATTAGTCGTAACATGATCCTTCCCTTGCTTGACCTTCTTGTTCCTATTATCTCTAGTATCCTTAATAGGTCCATTATGACCAATGAGTTTCCTTCGTTATGGAAGGATGCTGAAGTTGTCCCTCTCCCCAAAAAACCTAATCCCGCTTCTTTTTCCGACTATCGTCCCATATCCATTCTTCCTTTCTTATCCAAGATCCTAGAGCGCCTTGTTCATCAGCAATTGTCTTCCTACTTAAACAGATATGACCTCCTTAACTCCTTTCAGTCCGGTTTCCGTCCAGGTCATAGTACGGCTACTGCTCTTGTCAAAGTCACGGACGACATTCGCGCTGGCATGGATAACAGGAAACTGACGGTTTTGACGCTGTTAGACTTTAGCAATGCTTTTAATACCGTTGATTTTGACATAATGCTTGGAATTTTACGCTCCCTTAACATATCTCCTGCGGTAATTGAATGGTTTCATAGCTACTTAATCGGTCGTCGGCAGCGAATAAAGGTGGATGATTCCCGATCTTCATGGTGCAACACGCTAGCCGGCGTTCCGCAGGGTGGCGTGCTGTCTCCGCTTCTTTTTTCTATTTTCATTCATTCTATTACGCAAAACCTTCTCTCTTCTTATCACCTTTATGCTGACGACCTTCAAATTTATTCCCAGGGTACGCTTGATGATCTTTCTTCCGTGGTTGACGCTGCCAATGAAGATTTAAAGCGTATATTACATTGGTGCAATGGGTTTGGGCTAAAAGTAAACCCAGCTAAAACTCAGGTAATCGTCATTGGCAGCTCCAAACTTATTTCTAGAGTCAACTTTGTAAATCTTCCCCCAGTATTTTTCGACGGTGTTCTAATTCCTTACTCTCTTCAGGTTAAGAATCTTGGTGTCATTATGGACCGCTCTTTGTCATGGGCACCTCAAGTTAGTGAGACTAGCAGGAAGATGTTTGCAGCTGTAGGTTCTCTAAGACGACTTCAAAACTTTCTGCCTCTAGCTACTAAAATTGCGCTTGCTCAAACTTTACTGCTTCCTATTTTAGATTATGCTGACGTGTGCTATTTGGACCTTACTGAGGAGCAACTTAATAAGCTTGAGCGTATTCAAAATTTGTGCATACGGTTCATATTTGGGTTACGCAAGTATGACCACGTCTCCATTTTTCGCAATCAGCTCAAGTGGCTCCCAATCCGTGCTCGTCGTAACTTTCATATTTTAAATCTCCTCTTCAGCATACTTTTCAACCCTGCAACCCCGCGTTACCTTAAGGAACGTTTCAATTATTTTAATTCTGTTAGAGCTTCCCAAAACCTTCTTTTGTCAGTCCCTTTTTCTTCCTCTAAGTTTTACTCCAATTCTTTCACAATCCAGGCTATAAGGCTATGGAACGCTTTGCCTGTAGAAGTAAGGCGTGCTCAGTCTATTAGCATTTTTAAAAGCAAGCTAAAGGACCACTATCTATCGCTTCCGTAGTTTTACTATGTTTTCCTTTACTTTTATTTTTACTATCCTATGACCTTGTGTGTTATCTTTGTTTGGCTGATTTCTGGAATTTATGTATGTGTATATTATATAGATATATATTATTGTATATATTATAATATGTAGGTATTTAGTGTGTATTTGGTATGTAGTTTACCTCATTTACATGAGGTATGTGTGTATTTATATGTAGTTTATATAAATATGTATAAGTAGATTTTATTATAACAAAAGTGTTTCTTGTAGTTTAGTTTGAGTTCTGAAGGAATTAGTTTACACCGCCTGCCATGTATTTTTGTCTTATTATTTCTCTGTCCAAGGTTGTCTGGAAGAGATCGCTATTTAGCGGTAAGACCGCCTGTTGTATACATATATGTTATTCAAATGTACTGTTCCTTGTTTTGTTTTCTGGTTTTCAATAAAGAGTATTTGTATTGTATTGTATTGTATTGTATATAACAATAGGGAATATGCATTCAATGTTTTTTCTACCCGATATTCAAAAACATTAAAATATCTCAAAACAAATATTTTCTGATATAGTGTGTGTTTAATCATTAAATGGCGGGTGTGTGTGTTAAATGGCGATTTTTTATCAGCTAAAACAAAATTACTGGCCAAATTCGGATTCCTTATACTTAATTTATTCTTGATTCAAACTTTACCAAGTGTTAGTGCGAAGTTCATACATTTGCTACTTGCGACTTAACAGCAAATGTATGAACTTCGCACTTGCACTTGGTAAAAAGAAGAATGTAACTAAGTTTCTTTTCTCGAACCGGTAGTAGCTTCTGACACACACACACACTTTTGGTCTTTTATTTTGTCGAATAGCTAAACACATGTACTATTTAAATTGCTAACGTTGTTTACAACTATTGTTTATTTAATTTATCGTACCAAATGTTATTAAAACCTGAAGTATTACAAGTGCAATAACAGTTTTGCTACCAAAAATCTTCTATGGTTAAATATTTAACATGGCATCGTGTATTTGTGTAAGCAACTTGAATTAACTTGTTTATTTAAATCGAAGGTTTAAAACTGCCAATAAATAAACAGTCTTGTGCGGTCTTTGAAAAGTGGAAATATACTTTTTTTATTTTATAGTGGCAACCCACGTTGGTCTTTAATTAGATTTTCGAGTATAATTGTGTTATCATTTCAGAGCAAATTTTTTAAATGTAGACACATGTAAGTAAATGGATATTGGAAGACAATTTCACTCAAATTGAATTATTATAATCCCAAAATTAGCTTTAGTACTAGAGAAACTAAATTCTGATACTCACTCATAAAAATCCACATGCGGTGGTCCCGGGACTGCTAACCTTTTTATGCAAGGATTTTAAATTATAGCTTAAACAATATTTTGATATTTGATGTTGACATGTCACATACAGACATTATATGTATGTATAGTTTCCAGGGTGGATACTGGATCACTCAATGTATGAATACATTTTTTTTTGCTTCAACCGTATTCAGCTACTTAGAAAAAGTTTTTAAACCTACTTTACAATCATAATAATATATAAAATATAAAAGAGGTACAGTCAAGTTCATAAATATGTGTACACTTTAGTACCTTGTCACTTTAATTGATGTGACAATTCATATTATGGCAGTTTTAAGATGCCATTAAATAGACAAGGTACTAAAGTGTACAAATATTTATGAACTCGACTGTACATGAATATTTTGTACTGCCCCAAACTCACGGAACTTTAAACAAATGGCCTAATTCCCTATTTTGTAAAAGTTCCGTTAGCTTGATGTAGTACTAAATATTTCTGTATCTCTTTTATATTTTATATATTATTATGGATGTAAGGTAGGTGTAACAAGTTTCTCATATTAGCAAAAGAGGATTAAAGCAAAAAAATACGTTTTCATACCTTAAAGGTTGACTTCCATGGGTAGCGGCTGATGCGACAGACGCGTGCGGCTGACGTGCGCGATTGTAGCGCGCGTCTCGCGACAGTAGTAAGCACTATGAAAAGGGATCCCCTTGGATCGCATAATTTGTTTTAGACTATTATTGTTTCGCATAATTGTTTTGGCATAATTTGTATTGGCATAATAGTACTGTCGCATAATCATACTTTTGCATACTACTTTTTTGGCATATTACGCTATTAGAATAATTTCAGTTGACCTAATTTGTATTAGACTAATACACATTATGCATATTATTGTTTGGGCTAATAATTATTTGTTATATCTGTCATTAACCATAATTTTAGTTTATAATGTAAAATTAGGTTACGTTAGGTACATTAGGTTGGGTTAGGTTAGTACGATATCCAGGCGCGAAGCGCCCAACCAACCCAGAATAGGAGGTCCGCGAAGCGGACCTCCGTCGACCTCGCCTTAGTTCCTAAATATATAATATAAACACTAAACTAACCTTTTCACGTAGTATTTCTAAGACTTTCGCTATAGCAATTTTATTACTATGTGCCATTTTTGTACATGACTTTTTTTAGGACAATATTGTTATGCATTTTATAATGATGCCAATTTATTATTATGACTTTTTGTATTTATGCTATTTGATGTTAGTCTTCATGACGATTATGCTTTCTGTATTTATGCTTTTTAATTTTATGCGTAAAAAATTATGCGTAAAGATGAGTATGCCCATCGCTAATTCGGCTAAAAGCAATTATGCGTAACAATAATATTACAAATAATTTTATGCCATCCAATAGGGAACCCTATGAAAACGTATGGCACCGCTTTCTCTTTTCGTGATTTTCGTGATTCTAGTCGCCTGAAAGAAAACAAGTCAAATTGCGAATATCAAACGGGACAAATAGTGAATGTGTCCAATAAAGAATGAGATCAATTTCTAAAGAGGCCAAATAAGAAAAAAAAACGAACTTAGAATAAGACCAAAGACGATAGCACGAATAACGAATGAGACTAAAAAAGAGATAGACTAACACCGATCATGACCAAAAAATATGAAGACTAATAACGGAATGACCCGGAATAAGAAAAAGACAAACAACGAATATGACCAAAGACGACAAAGACTTCCACCGAAAGTGACGAATGAAGAATGGATGACGAAAGCAGAATGAGACGAATTAAGAACTTGACAAAAAACGAATGGGACGACCCAAGACGATACCGATTATTTATTCCATATTTTTCATACGACAGTCGGCAGGTATTATGTCATAAGTTGTGTTGTCTTGTCTTGCTTGTCATGTCATGTCAGAGGCTCTACTTTGAAATCCGTAATTCGAACTTCGTCTATTGCTATCCCTTTTGCTCTCGACGCGTCACTAATTCGCAAGAAAGTGACGGGGCGATCCAAAGTTCGAATTACTGAGGCTCTACTTTAAAATCCGTAATTCGAACTTCGTCTATTGCTATCCCTTTTGCTCTCGACGTGTCACTAATTCGCAAGAAAGTGATGGGGCGATACGAAGTTCGAATTACTGATTTCAAAGTAGAGCCCCTGATTTCAAAGTAGAGCCCCTGATTTCAAAGTAGAGCCCCAGCTTGTGTGACATATGGACACAAGGCAATTTTTCATTTTACGCAATCGTGCAAGCTGTCAACCTTAGTTTAAAAGTATATGTAATTAGCATATTTAAATTAAAATATAGTTCTGTAAAATTATCTTTTTTTTTTTTATTAATTTCAATAATTAAGTACACTAAAACACTCAATACGTGAAGCACACCATAGACCCGTTTCATGAAGCTACAAGTTACAAATTACAAGCGGAAGTCTCTTTCTAACTCATTTTTCTAGAAAGAGACTTCCGTTTGTAATTTGTAACTTGTAGGCTTGTAGCTTCGTGAAACGGGCTACAGGTTGGTAGAAATTGACTGTCTATGTAAGTTGGTTATAATCTGTGGACTCTGTGGTACGGTCGGCCCATGGACTTGTACCTATACTGGACTGATTACTGCGATAAAAAAGTGTGACCGACAAGGAAACCATACTAGAGAATTGCATCTCGTTTTAATTAGGGTGACCAAGTACATCTGCGGAAGTGCGGATACCAGTGGCCCGTTTCACGAAGCTACAAGTTACAAATTACAAGCGGAAGTCTCTTTCTAATTCATACTGCTAGAAAGAGGGTACCGCTTGTAATTTGTAACTTGTAGCTTCGTGAAACGAGCCACAGAGGCCCGTTTCACGAAGCTACAAGTTACAAATTACAAGCGGAAGTCTTTTTCTATTTCGTACTGCTAGAAAGAGGGTTCCGCTTGTAATTTGTAACTTGTAGCTTCGTGAAACGGGCCACAGGATTTTTTTAAAAGTTATAAATGTGTAAATTTAGATAAGTAAGAAATAATCTAAATTGTTAAATAAAATAAGAATATTTATTTAAGAAATATTTATTCATTGCAAATTATTATACATTTTTATATATATAAAAGGCTAAACTAACTGACTGATGTATCAACGCACAGCCGAAACTACTGTACCTAGAACCTTGAAATTTGGTACAGGGGTTCTTTTCATGATGTAAGTGAGCACTAAGAAAGCATTTTCCAAAAATCGACCCCCAACGGGAATAGCGGGAAACTAATTCTACGCGTACGAAGTCGCGGGCGTCCTCTAGTGTATCATATATTGTTAAACAATATAGTTTTGTGTAGTTTTTGCCTGAGTCCTACTTTATTTCCCAAATCTCTCACGCGCGTCTCGGTGTGCCGGGGTTCCATTTGTTTTGTTGTTTTACAACTCCCTGACGCCACGCGACGCTACGCGCTGCTGTTGCCACGCGTTTGGTTTGCCGGAGCCTTAAGGGTGGGCAATGTTACCCCCTAGGGCTAAAGTATCCCGAGTTTACGGTTACATTTTTCAAATTAATACTACCAGTACACAAAACTTTTAAATATCGAGAATTTGTATAGTGTTTAAGTACCAAATATAACTGCTCTGCCAACTTATCTATGAAATTGCATTCGTATCCATACTCACACCGGCCCAAATCATAGCCACCCTAATAAGTTAGGCATGGTTTTCTCGTTTTATCGTAAAATAGAGCCAAATGTTCCTTACCTGTGAAATGATATTCCACAGTCACCAAAGCTTTCACTTCTACAACCCTTTACACAACATATTTTCACCATTTTTAGCTTGTTTTGTTAGTTGACAAACATTAAAACGAATATTTGAAATATGTCTACGTTGGGGATACCAGCCAAAATTTACAATTACTACTTGATTACCACAGTATTTTATTGATTAACGTGTTTTAATCAGTAAATAATGTTAAAAACTTAAACATTTCCAAATTAGGTAAAACGTAAAATCTCTTATATAAATGTAGCTATTTAGTATAATATGCAGGTAATGATTTACAGTATTCTTGAATACCACTATGTCATTACCTGTTTTACATTGGCAACTTGTGTGAGTGAGACACCGTCCTCAGGTTGGTTGCTCTCACTCGTCCTCATCTCCTATCATCATATAATTGTAACTGTCTTGCTTTGTAATATGGTTCAATTTTGATTGGCTAGGAAAAGTTAGTCCTCAGTCCAGTGTAGGTACAAGTCCATGGGTCGGCCTTATAAGAAGCTGTAGGTACACTTTAGTGTTTTGTCACTTTAACGTCATGTTTGAACGGCTGCACTAATCTGTCAAAGGCGTTAAAGCGACAAGGTACAAAAGTGTGCAGCTTCTTATAAGGCTGACTGTACTGTGGTTAGTATAGTGAGTGACTAAGTGCCGCACTCAGAGACGTCAATTAAATTTAATGCTTGTTTAGTGACGTGTTGTCTTATTCTATTGCTGTAGTAAAGAAAGTGACAGCATCCACTTTAATCAAGCATTAAATTAAATTGACGTCTCTGAGTGCGGCAGTTAGCAAGAAAGAAAAACTAGAGTGTAATATTTTTTGCAGGACACGTGCAGTCTTAATTTCAAGAATATGCCTGTACAAGCGCCGGCGCGCGCGCTCCCGGGACCTGCCGCGAAGTTTGTATGGAACTATGGTACATTTTTATAGTCGGAAACGTGGTAATTGGTTTTTAACACTTTAACTGCCAAGAGCTCTGATTTTCATACAAAATGGACTGGCCTAGCAGGTTGGCGGCAGTTAAAGTGGCTACTGTTTATAAGCAAATAAAAAAAAATACAACTTTCATTGATTTTGGAAACAATGCCCACAAGGCAATAAATGGGGGGTAGAACTTTGTATCGGAGATTAATTAGTTTTGAAGTAAGCAACCACCAAGGGTGTCATTTTCTTAGATTACGGTGACGCAGATTTCAAAAATGATAACGAATTTGAAATTCAAAATGGTGGCCTTGATATTTTTTTAAAGTCGTCATGGGTATCATTTTCTTAGATTTTGGGGACGCAGATTTTGAAAATAACATCAAATTTGGAATTCAAGATGGCGGCAATGACTTTTTTTGAAAAAGTGTACATGGGTGTCATTTTCTTAGATTTTGGGGACGCAGATTTCGAAAATGATGTCAATTATAGGTAGAAATTCAAAACGGCGGCCATGATGTTTTTTTCTAAATTTTTCATAGGTATCATTGCCATCGCCATCGTAATCGCCATTGCCATCGCCATCGTCATCGTCATCGTCATCGTCATCATTATCATCATCATATCATGTCTTTTACACTTTTGGTCAAAAACATTCAAAGTCTTTTTTCAGTGGTTACCCTCTGCTACACCCTAACGGGCATATCATGTGCGTTGCCGCCCCCCCCTTTGCCCCCTTTTTTTTGCTGGACAAAATGAAATATTTTGCTTACCTACTGATTGTTTACCAAAATTTGATTAATTGTGGGTCGCTCAATGCAGCTCAAATATTTAATTTGCTGACCAAAATAATTTAGAGCAGTTCAGTATATCATTAATTGCAGACAGATTTATAAATGTTTGCTAACCATAAGTTGCTTACCAACTATATAGCTATTTTCGCTGACCAAATACATTTTTCTTTTCACCAAAATAAGAATATCTTGCTGATCGGTTAAATGATACCCGTTTTAATCTAGGAGTGCTTTACTCTATTCTGATTATTTCTTTGTTTGAAATCCCATAACACGACATTTAAAATGTTGATTTGTTAGGCTTCTATACAAATGAAAGTAATATACAGGAGTCGCAGGCAAGAGCTTGTTTTTCCTTGTGTATTTTATTGTTTGTATGTATTTGTTTTTTTTAATGTCATGGGTTGATTTCAATGTCATTAAAAGAATATTGTATAACAAATAATTTTAGTATTATACTCGAAAATCTTAATTATTTAGTTGTTTAACATTATTTCATAAAAACATGAATTAGAACTTGTGTAACCAATAACATTAGGGTAAGTTTTATTGATAAAAATACCTATACTTAAACCAAAATGCAATAATCACAGCGAATGTGAGCCCATTACCTAAGGTAAAGATTTTGGTCTTGAATTAGATTTTCGAGTATAGTAGTAGTATATTATTTAGTGAACATTTAATGAAAGAGATGATAGTCATATTAAAGTAACAGACCCAAATGTATTTCTACCCCGATTCTTTGCGGTACTTGTTTGCCCTACCCCTAGATTGTAAATAGAAGCCTGGAGGTGCGAAGGTAGAGCAGCCCCTGCCTGCTGTAACACAATCAGGCACTCCTAAAGTGCTTGATGGGTTACGCTAGGGCAGAGGGACTGGTCTTAACAAAGGTCCGGAGCAGTTGCTAACCACTTTCTGCCCCGAAGCCTGACTGCTGAGGTCGAAGGTTTGCGTAGGAGGTCTTGAGGCCAGAAAACTAGCGAGGGTCTTATGTGTAAGCAGCAGAAAGGCCGACGAAGCAAGCCTTCGGGTGAAGTCACGGGATGACTGGAACAGGATCAGGAACAGGAAGTGGTATGGGTTAGAAATAGCAAGAGTCCAGGGCAGGATTATTCATTAAAAGTCTTCAATTAATTTAAACTATAAAATAAGGCACCTGGAAACAATAGGTACAAAAGGGGAAACTTAGAGAATATATATATATATATAAAATTAGGAATATATGAAGGGATGGTCTTAGATATAAAAGGTATAAACTTACAATTAGTGTTATAAACAGGGTTAACAGGGTTATTTAGATGAAGGGTTATACTTTATATGATTCACTTCGCAGTTTTATAGTACATTGTGCATCAAGGGCGGTAAGAAAGGGATTGCTAACGAGAGACTATTAGAAGCCCGACGCCGTAGGCGGAGGGCTTTTAATGACTCGAGTTGGTAATCCCCTTACTGCCCGTGATACACACAATGTTTTTCATCACATTTGCGAGAAAGTAAAAAAAATAGAGAGAAAAAACAACAATTAAACAAATTAACTCGACTCGCTAAAAGAGTTTGTTAACTATTTTCATCAATGGGTCATTATTTGGGCGTTTGTACCGAATCACTTTAGTGGTCACATTTTTGTAGAAGTGGCTGCAGATTTCGATTTCGTTTCTGGTTAGGTATCTAAGTTTACCGGACATCTAACAAATATCCAAAAACGGCATCAAAATATACGCCCAATTCTTCAAAAATATGTCCACAAAAGTGAGGCGGTTGAAACGCTCGAATAATGACCCCAATATAGTCTTCAACAGATAATGCTTAGAACTGATAAACTTATAATTATTATACTTATACTATACTGCCAGATAGTATTGATTTTCAAAATGAAATTTGTTTAATTATACAGTAAAATTGGTTTGTAGCCAAGTTTCGTATATAGGATATAAACCTTGGCTGAATTTACACCTCCTTAGTCTGAAATGATGTACGAGTGGATTCTATATTTTAAAACTAAACTCATAACTCCCTAGGTAGTTATAAAAAACCATAACTCATAACTCACTAGGGAGTTATAAAAATACATAACTCCCGCGGGAGCTAAATCGGCTATAACTGTATAGACATCTGCGTGTTATAACACCCTTTCCGAGCAAGTGTGATGAAAAAATAATTATATTATATTGACTTGAATTATAATAGTTATTTATGTGACTGGTGCATAATGAGAGGCATTATACACATAGGCGAGTTTCATAATAAGATCACACGAGTGTTTTAATGCCTAATTATGCGTACAGTCGCATACATAACTTTATCTACATACATATCATAAGTTTTCTACAATATGTGAGAAACCTGTATCCGTCGTTACCCTGCATCTTAATGTACCTGCATCTTAATGTTCACATTAAAGTGCAGGTCACTTATACTGTAAAGTGAACATTAAGATTCAACTACAGCGATAACCGATACTTTATTGACATGTTATACTTTAATGTTAACATTACAGTGCAACCACAGATACAGGTAACATAATGTAGGGCATTTGCTTATCGCTTCTGAACATATTATATTGAAATTATGATATGGATGTAGATAAAAATGTATTATGATTGGAACTTGTTCATAGTTTGGAAGCATGTGAGCGACTGAACTTGTCGTCATGCGCAGGCGATCGTAAAATTAAGAATGAACTCAAATTTAGAATTAAAAATAGATATAGCCTGATAGAAAATGCCAGAACGATTTTAGTAGGTGAATACACCTCGTTACAAGCCCACCCCCTTCCTCCCCCTTATGACTAATCACATGTAAAAGTAATTGTTTTCCTTCTTGTTTCAGTTAGCAGCCATCACAGACTTTTTATGGCCTCCGTCACAAACATTCACGACGCAAGAGCAGTCTTTGCCGTCTTGCTCAAGTGTCTGGTTCCAAATACAGGTACAAGAACCATTATAAAGAAAAAAATAAAATCCAAAGGAAATTCAAGAAAAAATCGATGGGAACCGCTGATCAGTGTTTACATACATAACCGAACTTATTATGTTAGTGTTGTATTTTATATAGTAAAATGTTAAAAAGTTATACAGTTGTTTAATTTATCTCTGTCTTTAGTGTACTGGTATTTGTAATTGAATTAAATAAAAATACAACAAAATGTTAATATAATTCAATTATCTTATCTTGGATTTAATTCACCAATCACAATTACTTAAATGGTAAGGTATTGTGTTTTAAGAATGTTTTATACTACCCAAGTATTCATAGTTACTACTGGTTGTGACTGCAGCAATGAGAATAAAATTGTGATTGGTGAATTAAATCCAAGATAAGGGAGAAGGATATTTATAACAATTGGGTACTAAGTAAAGTTTTTTGAAGGGGTGTATATATTTTTTTTCTGATAGTGTTTGGTCTATAAACCAATAATCTACAGTTATTTTATTTTTAAACATTATAGTTCTTCTAAAATACCTTTTTTTTAAGTCCGTTATGACAGTTCTCTGAGCGTTACGGAACTACAGTGCCCGGCCGTTGGGAAGTCAATCCTGACAGCTGTCATTTCAGTACAATTTATAACCTATTCTTGGGTTTGAGGTTATAAATTGTACTGAAATGACAGCTGTCAGGATTGACTTCCCAACGGCCGGGCACTATATACGCGTTACCTTAGCCTAAATGATAATTAAAAAAAAAACCGTATTATGACAGTACTTTGTCTGTCTGTTGTCAAAATTGTCAAACGAATAAAATAAATAAGTAATGGTTTCGCTTTCGTTTGTTTACCTCCGTGTTATTTACCAATTATTTCCTTGAATTTTACGATGACTTCTGCTCAGACCCTTGGATTTGGATATTACCGCATTTCTCGACAACCACCGCAACGCTTTTTTGGACTTGAATTGGAACTACTCTACTCTTGACGGCGTATTTTGGCTGACGATTCTTACTATCCCTGACGACCTCTGCATTAGTTTTTGGACTACGATACAAGTTGTTTGCATCATCTTCATCCTTATATAATGGATACATCAAATATAAGTCCTGCAAACGCTGCTTATGATAGAGTATATTACAAGGATGAAGGAAGATGTTTCGTACCGTCGTGTAAAAAATTTAGAAGAGACCATCCCAATGCCACTTATTCTTGTCCATACCAAAAGGTCTAAAAGCCTAATAAGTGCCTAACCATGGAAAGGAATTGCCCAAAACGACTCTTGTATGTCTGTGAAGAGCATGTCAATGTGATTCAGCAAGTCAGTATGAATTTCAAAAAGTACATAAGGCAGCCAGGATAAAATCCATAGTAAGCACAGCGAATATTAAAGCAGTATCTTTAACCAAATTCATCAAGTGGCTTTGCGACACCAACAATGTTTGAGGCCTCGAGCCCTTCAAACTCAACATCATCAAGCAACAAGTAATATG
Source organism: Acleris cristana (assembly GCA_948252455.1). Taxonomy (NCBI): domain Eukaryota; kingdom Metazoa; phylum Arthropoda; class Insecta; order Lepidoptera; family Tortricidae; genus Acleris; species Acleris cristana. The sequence continues at coordinate 20,876,623 of OX411771.1, read as the reverse complement.
TGTCTGCAAAGCACAGACATTTTTCTGGACAGCAGCACATAATGAGCCTTATAAAAGAAAAACCCAATATGTATATTGAAGTGCCGAAACAGTATTATTGGGTTATAGATTTTTTGGCAAAGCAACTATGTTTAAAATAAAACAAAATGATACTCTACAAAGAAGACCCATTTTAACTTGAGCAAAGTTACCGTTCAAAAAATATTAAGAGTATGCCGCATCTGGAAAAATACTTGAAAAATATTATTTTTTAACTGCCAGAACCTATAGAAATAAAAAAGACGTTACCTCCAGTATTTAAGGCCAGATATGCAAATGTCCAATGTATTATCTATTGTTTTGAAATTCAAATAGAGACCCCTTCAGACCCTGTAAATCAAGCATGGTGACAATACAAGTACTGTAACACATTAAAATATCTTATAGCTTGCTGCTCAAACGGTTTTATCTGTTTTATTTCAAAAGGCTATGGAGTAAGGATATTAGACAAAGCCATTACAGAATGTAGTGGCTTTGTTGATATTGTTCCTCCAGGGGCTGTGGTATTAGCCGATCGAGGCTTCAACGGGATAGAGATTCTTCTTAAAGACAAACATGTAAAACTCCTTCACCCTCCGAGTGTATCATCAACTGAAACGCCAACATAAAAAGAAGTCATTCAAAGCAAAATCATCGCAAGTCTAAGGATACATGTGGAGCGCGTGATATGGAGGGTGAGGGAGTTCACTTTCCTGAAACCTCACTCAGTAATTAATCACATTTATACAAGATACATTGATGAGAGTTTGACCATTGCCTGTGCTCTAGCAAATTTACAGGGTAATATAATAAAAATACAGTTGATATTTAAAAACTTTGTTTTATTTTATTAAAGCACTTCATAACATTAACACTTCTGGCTTTGATTAAAATGGGTTCACTAAGGGCCGCTTGCTAGAAGCAAAAGGATAACCTGGTTTTAGATTTCAATCTAGATATGACATAATTATAGTTCCATACTTAGTTTGACTAAAACTAGATATTTCCTGCTGGAACAAGTGGCCCTAAGTTAAGAAAGAATGCAGTAGTATAGCTTTTTCAAACCACACACGACACGGCGCCGTACGCCACTTAAAGGTTCGACCCCACCGCTGCTTAAAATACGGCTACGGTACGGAATCGCAGTGACGCATCGTATCCGTACCGTTTTTATCGCATGCCCTCCACACCGCTGCTTTAAAATAAGGTGTCGTTGTGTAAATCACCGTCATGTTCATATTAGGTAAATTTCTGGAATCAGCTTGCACGAACTCGTTTGACGCACTCATTATATCGCCTGGTGTCAGGGCAAAAAAAGTGTAATCCAAAGGCAGAGCAGGGGTCGTCAGGGATAGTAAGAATCGTCAGCCAAAATACGCGCGGGAATCGTCGTCAAGAGTAGATCCAATCCAAGTCCAAAAAAGCGTGGCGGTGGTCGTCGAGAAATGCGATAATATCCAAATTCAAGGGTCTGAGCAGAAGTCGTCGTAAAATTCAAGGAAACAATTAGTAAATAACACGGAGGTAAACAAACGAAAGCCAAACCATTATTAGTTTGTCAATTTTGACAACACAACAGACAACTGAGACAAGGTACTGTCATAATACGTCTTTTTTTTTTAAATTATCATTTAGGCTAAGGTAACGCGTATAGTTCCGTAACGCTCAGAGAACTGTTATAACGGACTTAAAAAAAAGGTATTTTAGAAGAACTATAATGATTAAAAATAAAATAACTGTAGATTATTGGTTTATAGACCAAACACTATCAGAAAAAAATATAATATACACCCCTTCAAAAAGCTTTACTTACCCAATTCAAGGAACTTAGGTACTTTTACAAAAATATTTCATAAAATATTTAGCAGAAGCTATTTTTTAAGTTGTTTAAAAAAACCTCAGAAACCTATGTTACCTGTTAGACTGTCATGTCTTTTTATATCAAAATGTTTTTATACCAGAGGCCCGTTTCACGAAGCTACAAGTTACAAATTACAAGCGGAAGTCTCTTTCTAACTCCTTTTGCGAGAAGGAGAGTTCCGCTTGTAATTTGTTACTTGTAGCTTCATGAAACGGGCCTCAGACCTAACAGAGATTTAAACTCAGTAAGTATGTTCAGGGATATTATTAGCAAGAGGATTTCGTCTTAGGCAATCATAGAAGATAAATATCTTCTACCGATCTCTCATCAAAACCACATTCCACCCCCGTTCACGTATAATAAACTTCAAGGATACAATATAAATACAATTCCAAGGATAATAAACTTGTCCGCCAAACTCCAGCTATTCTGCACGTCACTCGAGACTTGAATTCGGAGTTCTAATATAGGGTACAGAACCCTCCTACTTCTGCTTGCTTCTGCCCGATGGCTCAATTTTGCCAAGTAAAAGTAGCTATTGTATACAGAACGTCACTGGACTGCGTCGGAGTCCGACGGTCGGACCCAGGGGCTCTACTTTGAAATCAGTAATTCGAACTTCGGATCGCCCCGTCACTTTCTTGCGAATTAGTGACGCGTCGAGAGCAAAAGGGATAGCAATAGACGAAGTTCGAATTACGGATTTCAAAGTAGAGCCTCAGATTTAAGTGCCGTAGTACTTCATGGAGAGCATATGGGATCTTTAATTTGGCGCGCCGCGTCTCCGTCTCGCATGAAATGTAATGTAAACAAAACAAACAAATCGTAAAACCGAACTCATAACATAAAAAACTTCACTACTGTCAAGACATAACAGACTATGTGATCTGGCAATTTTTGCAATATACCTATACCTACCTATAACAAACAAAATGAAGTATAATACAAATGCATAAGCTTAAATATTTTTAAATATAATATGTATCCTTTTACTTAGTTAATTATACAAATTGGTATGGAAAAATATAAACAATTTATTTTATACCATTCCGACATCAAGCAATTGTGAACCAGCTTTAAGAAATTCAATAAACTTCTCTGTATAACCTGTGTTATCTGTGTTATCACACAGATTTACAAAATTCCTATCTGGCAACACTGCATTCGCACGGCGTTCGCCTTATCTGACGTTTGTAGAGAATACCGTGATGTAAGTTGAGGTGAACGAACAGACGGACGTATAAGGCTGCCTAATTGAGAATACACGCGCTAAATGTGTTTTGTTCGCTTTGACGGGACTACTTAAATTCGACGCTTGAACGTTCACTCCTGCGTTCGCTCGTCGTCGCTGTTGAAAGAATCACTACCCTGCGCAGCAGGCCAAAGCAAACTGAGTTCGTTCGTGAAGCGGTCGCTCGTCTAATACACGGCGCGGGAGACGAACCCGTCGGTCTCGCTCACTCAGTAATGGCGGCGGCGGCGGCGCATGGTAGGCATGTGCCGGCGTGCGGTGAACGAACTCTACGGAATAGGCAAGTAGTAACGCGCACCGGTTGTAATTCATTCATAAGATTTTCGTTCGTGTTGCATTGCTTGTTTTCGTGGAAGTTTTTTTTACATAATGAGCTTCAGTTTGTCATGATATTTGTATTAGATCGGTTAATACGCAAAAACGTGAAAAAAAAAATGGAGAAAATTTGAGTTTTCCCGGGAAATTTTGGATTGGATTTCAGTTCAGAACAATGATCTGAAGCTATAGTTTCAGTTTTCGGTGAGCTGTCGCTTACACCCTGTATATAAAAATGAACCCCTATTTCTCCTGGTCACGCTATAACTTGAGAACGGCTATACCGATTTCATTCATCTTTTTTAAAATGTTTTCTAATACTTCATAGAAGGTTCTTACATTAAAAAAAATAAGAAAATAGCGCAGATTTAAAAAAAACCACTGGGAGAGTAGGAAATTTGCAGCGGGGCGAAGCCGCTGACGGGCCGCTAGTATTACGGTTAACATAGACTAACAAATCAGCCTGTCCCATGTTGTCAGGTTGTCACACTGGGTGACAGAAGCACTGGGAGAAATAAATTAATCAATTGCACAATTTTGTCAAATAATGACTAATCTATCTTATTCTATATTAATAATTATTTTACAAAATTGGATGTCATTTTCAAAATCTCCGTCCCCAAAAACTAAGAAAATGATACCTATGAAAAATTTAGAATAAAACATCATGGCCGCCGTTTTGAATTTCTACCTATAATTGACATTATTTTCGAAATCTGCGTCCCCAAAATCTAAGAAAATGACACCCATGTCCACTTTTTCAAAAAACATCATGGCCGCCATCTTGAATTCCAAATTTGACGTTATTTTCGAAATCTGCGCCCCCAAAATCTAAGAAAATGACGCCCATGACGACTTTTTAAAATATATCAAGGCCACCACTTTGAATTTCAAATTTGTTATCATTTTTGAAATCTGCGTCACCGTAATCTAAGATATTTATTTATTTATTTATTTTCATGGGACAAAAAACAACTGAACAAGGTATGTTACAGAATAAGAGTTACTATAAATATAGGTCAAGAACAGTCTACTACATTATCCACGTATTACTAATACAGGCTATCTAGTAAGGAACGTGCTTATGTAATGCTAAAGTAAGATTGAGATTTTATAGCACTAACTAAGGTACACGACATTCATAGGACTCTATACATATAAGCAAAAATTTGTGGTATAAATCATCAACTACAAAGTTAACCTAAGGCTTCTGTTATGGCTTTTCTATAATGAGAAGGTGATAAATTAAATATATCTATGTCGGTGAAAAGCTCATTATACTGAGCGAGCAACCGACGCAGAGGCGCGCGCAGCCCGGCCTTGGTGCGGCACTGGGAAGTTACAAACAGTCGGCGTGCGCGCGTCTCCCTCGTGTTTACACTTCTTGGAACAACATAACAAATTTTATTTACTAAATGGGTACAGTCGAATTTATTGTGGCACAGGCCATGAAGTAACATAGCTTGAAGGAAGGAACGTCTTTTATGCAATGTATGTAATCCGAACTTTTTTAGAGAGTCATCGTATGTTAATCTTCTATGTTTAAGCAGTCTAAAGTTAATAAGTTTGAGATATTTTACTTGTATTTTCTCAATTGCGTGTATTTCTTGTAGTAGGGATCCCAGATTGAACGCGCATATTCAACTTGAGGCCGGATAAGACTTTTGAATAAGTATATATAAGTAGATATATTTGAAAACTCGGAGGCGGCCCTAGTCACAAAGTGGTACATTCGAAATCCTTTGGATATTATAAGATCTATATGTTGATCAAGGTGTAACTTTGAGTCTAGGGATATTCCTGAACGAGATTAACTCGCTGTAAATCTTCGTGACAGAGGCGATAGTTAAAGTAAATTTTGTTAATGTTTTTGATGAAATTGATCATATGACACTTAGAGATACTTAATTCGCGTTTATTAACTTCGCAATATTCAGTAACGCGGTCCAGGTCTTCTTGAAAGAGTGTGCAGTCATCAGGATCATTAATCTTCCTATATATCTTTAGGTCATCCGCATATAAGAGAATACTTGTATGATGAAAGCAAGTTTTAATATCGTTGATAAATATGTTAAAAAGTAAGGGTCCTAAAATAGATCCTTGTGGGGACACCGGAAGTAACTCTTTCTACGCTTGATTGAAACCCATTGATCACAACTCTCTGAGATCTATTGTCAACATAAGAGAAAAACCAGCGAAGAAGGTTTCCGCGGATACCGTTGTATGCAATTTTCTCCATTAGAAGTCTGTGGTCAACCCTGTCGAAGGCCTTTCGGAAGTCCGTGTAAACAGCATCTACCTGCACTGCCCTGTCCATACTCTCAAACAGATAATTAGTGAACACCATTAAGTTAGTCACAGTAGATTTATTCTTTAGGAAACCATGTTGCTCAGGAATAATTAAATTATGTATAAAGGGACTCACACCTGCATGTGCTAATTTTTCGAAAACTTTGGCTAAGGTACATAATATAGATATGAGACGATAGTTTTCTATATCCCGTTTGCTACCTTTTTTATAAACAGGGATAACATTAACGGATTTCCATAAACAGGGAAATATGCCCTCGGCAATATATTCGGCCGTGAATTTTAAAAATATAGCAGGCAGACTATCCGGGCCAGGACCTTTAGAGGTGTCAAGATTTTTTAACAGACTTTTTACTTGTTTTAGATTAAAGTCTAAATTTGAAAGCACGGTGCTATTGTCAGAAGATTGCACAGGGGGTGACCAGGTATTAATGTCAAGGGTAGATGGCTCATACACAGACTTAAAGTAGGACGAAAAAAGGTTAGGGGAGATACGCCATGAAACGGACGTTTAACTTTGAAGTAAGATTACATACTGTAGTTAAAAACTTAGGAACTCGTTAACTATTCTTAAGTAATTTGGATATACTATTGTATAATTATTAATACACCATATTTTATGAAAATTCAATTTATCGTAAGAAATATTATCTTTACTTTTATTTCACTTATGTCCGTTTCATAACACAGGTAGCATTGAATAGGACAAAGGGTGTCTTGAAACGGACTAGGAAACAATGCCATACCTACTGTTCACAAATGCTTTGCTTATACACAATAACTTTAATTTAAATAAGTCAAACCTTTTGGTACAACAGAAACTGAGATCATAAAATAAACAATACCAAAAAAAAACAACATAACATAATTAAACTCTCAACTTCTTAGTTTTAGTTTCAATTTGGCAACAATAAAAGTAGGTATTTTTTTTACGCAATAATACTTATCAAACACTTTGGTAGAACTCAAACTGAGATCATAGAAGTAACAATTACAAGAAAACAACATAAAATAATTCAACTTCTTAGTCTTGGTTTCTTCTTCTTGGTCCGTTTCAACGCGACGGTACCTGTCCGATTCATTGCGAATCTAACCTAAAAACATTTTAACCAAATTCCAAATAATTAAGTATTGATAAGATTATAACTCACCATTCTGTATCTTCTTGAGAATATGTCACAACAAGTACAACCATTACAAATTGTAGCTTAAGTTTTTATCGAATTTTAAATCGGTTTGCAAATATACGATATTTTATCCAAAACTCGCGCGGTTTAACAACGTGCGAAAAAGTGAACTAAATAATGGCCGCCGGGATCTGTCATTATTGTGGGTTTATCTATGGTCATCAGTGTTGCCAACAACCAAAAGACATGAATATTTTCGTTCAGTTTTTTTTAAGACATCAATAGTGTCCGTTTCATAACGCGTCCGTTTCATTGCGTATTCCCCTTACATATTTGCTCAGGGTCATTTGAGTGTTGATTTTTAAAGAACATTTCAGAAGGAATACCGTTACCGCCTTTTCTGCTATTTATGTATATCCAAAAGAATTTTATATTTTTACGGATACTTTCCTCAACGCCTTTTTTATATATAGAATAAAACTTATCACATTCACGTTTAAATCTATCTCTATACCTAGAGAATGTTTGATAATCCGAGTTGTTACTGTAAGTCTTTATCCATGTTTTATTTTTATTTTTGTATATGTGAATAAGCGACTTTGAGAACCAGGGGGGAAAACGAGAGTTTTTGGGCTTAGATAAAGGAGTATTTTTTTTAATAATATAGTATACATTTTCGTAAAATAGCTCTAGCGCTATTTCGGCAGGTTGTCCTGAAAAGATGGAATTCCAATTCAATTCATTAATATCTCTATTGATTGATGGAGCCAAAGTCAGCACTATAAAAGTTGTACCTATGCCTACCGTTTTGATTCATAACTGAAAAATAATTAATGTCCACCTGTATGAAGGTGCAGAAAGGAGGGTGATGGGAGTCTATTGGCAGCAGCGGTTAATTTACCTACTCGTAAAACGGAACATTTATTGTTTGTCAGTATTAGATCGAGTATTCTATTGTTATGATTCTTAATAAAGTTGAATTGCTTAGCTTCGTTAACTATCATAATTTTTTTGAGAACTGAGCATATGGCATGGGAAGTCAAGCAGTGGAGATCCGATATAGACTCGTTGTTTAAAATCCAGTCGGCATCAGAAATGTTATAATCACCAAGTAGGATATAACTGTCAGTTCTGGGGTCATTAAGTATGATTGCAAGTTCATTGAAATGGGTTTCATATATGCATTTAGGTGAGCTGTTAACTATATAGGTAGTACTGATAATGTGGAGCTTATTGGGTGTACTGCTGGGAATAACATGTTCAGAGTATTTGGAAATATTACTAGAGGGTTTAGAGAGGGCAGTACTCGGAATGGTCTCAACTTACTTGCAACGGCCAATAAAACCCCACCTCCATCTTTTTTATCTGCTGCTATTCTATCCTGATCGCAACGAAAAACCGTACATCTGTCATCAATAAACTCCTTATCATAGATATTAGATTCTAACCAAGTCTCCGTAAGAGCAATTATGTCATAGTTATTATAAAGAATGTTCATGGATAAAGTATGCAATTTTGTACGGATCCCTCTACAATTTTGGTAATATATACTTAAGTTAGACATAGTGAAGTATATTCATATAAACAGATATTGCTAAATAGTAATTCGTTTATGTGAGCGGAAAAAGATACCTACATAGAATATGATCAACTAAACCTTTGCCAAACTTGCCAGTATATTGGCGCGTAACTTGCAAATTCAGTGGATATTTTACTTTAAATATAAATTTTCGAACAATATGCTGTTTCCAAAAAACAATTGATGTCAGACAAAAAGCTGAGTTACATGACTGCTTGTACAAACAGTAGATTTTTATAACATTGGATTTAAAGAATCGGAAGAAAATTGAGTAAACTACACAAACACTAACGTACACATACAGAGATAAGGTCAATGGTGTTGTATTATTGACGAGAGGACGAAGCTCTGATTTTATCGATGTCCTTTTCAGTTCGTATCGTGATAATTGGTGAGTTATCAGACTCGCGTACCAGGATTGTGGCATTATTCGTCCACTTGTATTTGTATTTAGCTTGAACAGCCGCGTGACGAGCAACAAGAAAAAGTTTCTTTTTGCGCAATGCGAGATGCTCATTAATGTAGATAATGCCATCGGTTCCACTAATACCCAGCTGAGAGGATTTTAGGCCCCTCTTACGACGACAGGCCGCCAAGACATTGTCGCGTAGCACTCGAGTACTTAGCTTAGCTATTATGTTTTTTGGTTTATTATTTGGAGATGCGTGGGGCACCCGATGTACGCTGACAATGTCGCGAGGGTCAATGAGACACTCTATTTGCGAACCAAGTGATTCAATAATTGAGATTAGGTTCTCGTCACGCCTTTCAGGAACGTTTTGAATTTCAATATTGCACAACCGTGATTGCTGTTCAAGTGCATCAATTTTCCATTCATGAGAAGAAATTACGTTATCATACTGGGTAATATTTATGGAAGACGACGAGCACTTAGCCACGCTGTTTTTAAGGTCGTCGTGATGAGCCGAGATAAATTGCGTACTTTCTTGTAAGGTTGTAAACTCTGATCTGAGGTCAGATACTTATTTTTTTATAGCAGATTGGTCCGAACGCAGAAGGTCAATATCTTTATTCACTGCTAATTGATAGCTCTCCAAGTCATTTCTTACAGACTGAATGCTGGAAGTTACCTTATCTATCTTACTACCTAGATCGAGGTTTAGTTGTTTGAAAGTCTCATTAAAATTGGTCTGCATAGCTGCTATGGCATCAAGCACTTCATTTTCAGGCTGTTTGCGTTTCCTTTGTGACAAGCTCAGGTCCGATTAGAGGCATGCTTATTAGACGCCGTACTCGACATTTTCAGTTATGATTTGGGGTCGCGTGAGACGTAGCACAGCTAAAGTAAAACTTCAAGTGACGTCAGCTGCCTCGTAGCACGTTGATAGGGGCGCGTAGCTTATAGCGGGTAGCGTAGCAGTCAAGTAGTGGCCGCCAAGGTAACTGAGCGAGCGAGAGGCAAACTATGGAGATGGTCTCTTTTCCGCGAGGTGTAGTGCGGAGCTGCTAGCAATACGCGACCGATCCCATTGTGCACATGAATCACGGCACCAAAATTAAATTATGTGTAGGGTAAAACCGGGATAGATGCCACACTTTTTAAAAAGGCCTCATAATTTCAAAACTATCAATATTCCATGAATATTTCCTTTTGATATAGCTAGTTTGGTCTTTAATCTTTCATTACGACTAGTTTTTGTTTACCTAATAATTACTGATTGTGTATAAATTGAGTTTTCGCAGACCCCTTTTTTTTAGGATAGATGCCTACCTATATGGATACATGCCCCACTATGAAAATTTTAAGAAGGATAGATGCTTGTGGTGTAGGATAGATGCCCTTTGGAATAAACTAAGTAAAAAATATGGTGTAGGATAGATACCCTATGGAATAAAATAAGTATAAAATATAGTATTAAAATGATTAATTTGTAATTATAAAGGATAATTTGTAAGTATGGACTCTTAGTAGAACATAGAAACCTATCAATAGAAATCGATTCAAAAAGAATAAAAAGTATAACAAAACATAAACAAAATAAAAATATATACTGAGATTATATAGGGGGGATAGACGCCCCAAAGGCACGTATACCCACAAAAATCGGGGCGAGTATCCTTTTTGATACGGATAGGTGCCTTTTTATTTTTTATCTAAACTAAATACAAAAGAGCGATAATTAACACTTAGTTGTACACTTAATAAACCAGTATATTGATATAACAAAAAAAAGAACAGAAGTTAATACTAATTATAAAGTTATGAAACTGCAAATACTTACGTTTTAATTTTCGAGGCGTTTTTTGCGCTCGTCGCGGAGATTTTGACACACACAACCGAGACGCGTCCGTTCCTCACGATGCATCGTGATACCCCTCGCGATGGCCTGCGGGGGACTGAGGGGTATGGCCCTTGCGCTCCCTATTTAGACTATTAATTCTTTGCTGCGAATTTGGGAAGTTAGGTTTTTAAAAAATAGGCGTCTATCCCTTTGCGGCATCTATCCCGGATTTACCCTATACAAAAGAAGCACTAAGTTAATATGGAATTAAGGGCGAGAGTCGACTCTCAAGCACCAGTAAGTTTTCGATAAATGTCGCGCGCACGAGTGACACCCTTGGTGGTTGCTTACTTCAAAAATAACTAATCTCCTATATAAAGTTCTACCCCCCCATTTATTGCCTTGGGGGCATTGTTTCCAAAATCAATGAAAGTTGTATTTTTTATTTGCTTAAAAACAGTAGCTTAAAAACCAATTACCACGTTTCCAACTATAAAAATGTACCATAGGAGCATTCCACGGAAAATGGTAACTTTTAGTGCATGAAAAAATATAGTCAAATAAATATTTCATTGATGCCGAAATATTCTTAAAGACCCAGAAGTTACCTCTTTTAAATATTATTTTGGTAAAAACAGGCTAACACAACATTTTCACTTTTGAAACCAAGATCCGTTATGTTTATTACAAACTACCTCCTTGTAATCATATTGAAAATACGTGTTTTTTGCGATTCTTTTATTTACGATGCTACTTCTAGGCCTATCTTAAAATAGAACCTCTTCTGTTACTGACATGCATTTCAATTTAAAATATCACCTAACGCATTGTCACAAAAATATTGACATGAAAACGCAGTGCGCTCTGTCCCGTACAAACGCTATTATTTACATTAAGTTATTTCATCTTACCCTCTTTATATTACTTTTATCGCAGGAATCTTTGCTCTATAGCTAGATTCATGTGAGCTATCGAATAGTCTAGAAAGCGTATAAATATAAGTGGTTTTAGATAGTAAAATTATCACTTGATTGCGTGTCCCGCACAAACGCGACATTTCAGTTACCGACAATTCTGACTGAAATGGATGATTCTCAACCAAATACTAGCTCGGATCGTAATAGGAAATGGAGAAAAAGACAAGAAGACAGTAATCCAGATTTTAAGTTGGCAGAAAAAGAACGAGTCAAAGCCTGGAGGAAGAAAAAGGCTGAAAAGTTATCATCTCAACAAAAGGAGAAGCGAAAAAAATATGAAACAGAACGGAAAAAAGTTCAACGAGCTAGAAAAATGATACAAAAATTGTATAGTTCCAATACCAGCACTATTTCAGAAGGAAACACTAGTTCTATTGTGGAAGGTTGCGAGTATTCACCATATAAGTGTAAACAAACATATTGCAAAGCTGTTTTGAAGTGTGTGAAAGCATTACCTGCATCTCCTAGTAAGCAAAGGGCAGTTGTTATGGGTGTAGCCAGAAAAATTAGACTAAATATGGAACTAGAAATGACAAAGTCACTTGCACCGAAAAACCATGATGATGATGAGGTGGTTAGTGCTGTGAATGATTTTTACTTTCGTCCAGATATCGTCTACACGTGTCCGGGAATGAACGATACAATGGTGACTTGGATAGAAGGTAAGAAAACCACTTTACGGAAACATTATCTCACGATGTTTCTAAAAGAATGTTTTCATTTATTTAAAGAAGAGTATCCTGAAATTAAAATCGGGTTTTCTAAATTTTGCCAGTTAAAGCCTAAAAATGTTTTACTGCTCAAAAATACTCCATCGGAGCAGTGTAAATGCATGATCCATGAGAATTTCATCTTAAAATTGAAAAGCTTGAAAATAAATTATGATTCTTCTTATTGGGATAAAGTATTGTGAGATTCGGTCTTGAACTCAAATTGTTGGAATAATTTGTGTGAAGAATGCAAAAATGGAAGTAAAGTCCAACCACCTGACGAATTGAATAAAATTGTAGTTTACAAACAGTGGAAGAAAAATGAGGACAACAAGATTAAGTTAAAAACATCAGAAATATGTTTGGGCGAGTTGCACGAAAACTTCATATCTGAGTTTCCTCAAGCTATAAAACATATTAATATTAAGAGAATACAGGCACAAGACTTTCACAATGACAAACAAAATCCAAATGTGAGAATCCTCCAAATCGATTTTGCTATGTCGTATTCTTGTGAATACCAAAATGAAGTTCAATCTGCTTTATGGGGCAGATCAAGTGTGACACTTTTTACTGTTGCTGTTTTTTTTTAAATCGAAGTGCAAGACCTTCTTGATCTGCTCTGATACAAAACAAAAGGACAAAGACTGTATCTTTACATGTGTGGCACATTTATATGACGAGATTTTCAAAACTGATTGTGATAATGAAATCAACGAAATCATATGGAGTGACGGACCCTCATCTGAATTCAAAAATAGGTTTATGGTCAAGTTATTGATGCTACTTTCTCAAAAATATAGAAAGCCATTTCAGTGGAAATATTTCGCCACGTCTCATGGCAAAGGTGTTATTGATGGAGTTGGTGGGAACGTAAAAAGACTAGTTCATCAAAAAACCCGCAGCCAAGGTAATGTCGCCATTATACAGAATGCAGAAGAATTTGCTGCATTAGCATCCACCTTGATACCGGCTACAACAATTTACTACATATCAGCTGCCCAAATAGCTGATAATATTCAGAAATACGACCCCTGGGAAGCTGTAAAACCTATACCAGGAATATCGAAATTTCATGACATATTTGTCAATGGCAGTGAAATAAAATGCAAAATACACGCTTTGGGAGACGACAATGTTAAGTTTTTCAGTTTATAGTAGGTATAACTTTTTTATTAAAAACTACATTTCGTACAAGTCCCGTACAAACATTTTTTGTCCCGTACAAACGGTTGAGATTTAATTTTTTTCTTTTTATTAACCCCCGACGCAAAAAAGAGGGGTGTTATAAGTTTGACGTGTAAGTGTGTGTGTGTGTGTCTGTCTGTGGCATCGTAGCTCTTAAAGGAATGAACCGATTTGGATGCGGTTTTTTTATTTGAAAGCAGGTTTTCTAGCGGTGGTTCTTAGACTTCTTAGACATTTTATATCGAAATCGGTTCAGCCGTTTTTGAGGTATTGAACTTTGAAACGTCAGTGTCGGGGGTTTTCCAACTTTTTGTTGGTTAGTTTATTAAATAAATATTTCATCACATATTTTTCGTTTCATTTAACATGTATGCATGTGTCTATAAAAGTATATTTTTGTTTATCCATTAATTACTCCAATTTCGCTAAAATATAGACAAGATTAAACAAAACTGGAAACACGGTAGACTAGGCATGTCCCGTACAAACGCTACTAATTTTTGGATTTACTTATAAATGTGTTACATTTTAGAAAAATAAGTAACGGTGTAGTACACATCCCTTAGTCCTTTATTAATATTTGTTGCAAGTTGTGTAGGATAACACTCGGTTTGCTACATTATTTTTATTTTATCTTCAAAAATGCGTACGATTTGTCCCGTACGAACCGTGGAATGCTCCCATAGTTCCATACAATCTTCCACCCCCTATTTTAACCCCTAGGGGATGAATTTCCAAAAACCCCTTAATGCACCCCCGTTGTAACCAAAAAATATTCCTTTCAATTTTGAAGTCCTTAGGTCAAGCGGTTCAGGCTGTGCGTTGATCGATCAGTCAGTACCCCTTTCCATCCCTACGGGGATGAAACTTTCGTACAAACATTCGTCCCCTTTTTTACCCCCTTAAAAGTGGAATTTCCAAAATTCCTTCCATCCTTAGTGGATCTCTTCACTGTATAAGGTATCTATATGCAAAATTTCAAGTTTCTAGGTCCAGCGGTTTGATAAATCAACAATCAGTTTAGCATTTAGTTTAGTATAGTTTAAGATAGATAGAAGATATGGTTTACGTATGCTAGGTTAGATTAGACTTGTAACCATCACAAGATAATCTGAAATCAACATTGGTTCAGAAGAAAATAGCTTTCTATGAAATTCATCATTCTGGGTGCGTCTCACGAGATATAACTACAAAATCAATATTTTATGTTAATAATATTTACAATATATAATAAGCGTTGGCTATAATAACAAAATCAATATTTTTATAAGGAATAACGGTCAAATAACATAATATTTTAAATAATGTTGTTGTCTATATAACACTCGCATTGTATAATTTCAGTTCATATAACATACATGACATATCATAGAGATCATAATGCATCTTTTAGTATAAGGGATATAAGATCTAATATTGTATGCTATACTCAATAGGTACTGAAAGAATCGGCTACCAGAAAAGGGAAATTTGGCAAGGCATCCTAAGATTGAACAATACCTTACAACGCATTACCGGCTTTTCTCCCGCCTTGGCCTTCGAGGTTTTTTTTTACCTCCCTAGAAAATCTTGCTTGTAATTTTTTTTAACTATACAGAAAATGCAATGAGCAAGACGAATCAGGGTAGAACCGACTAGGTTAGGTCAGGTTATTTTTTTATCTGTTTATATTATATGTGTATTATGTTTTTTTATGTTAGATTCATTGATTTATATATGTTTTAGATATTATATATTAGCTGTTATGTACATAATAGGCTTTAATAGTTATAATAATTGATATTATATACTAATAGTTTGTGGAAATAGTTATTTCAAAAAATTATCTTTGTTTCATTATTTCGAGTGAATGTTATAAAAAATGGGGTTATACAAAGTTAGCGTATATATTATGACTGTTATATTATCAGTTCGTATACCTCGTATTACTTACCCTTCTTTCAAACAAATTATGGGTAAACCTGTATTTAAACTATGATGCTTACATGAATATTGACTTACTTTTTCTTTGTTTTGTTCCCGTAACTCCTTGAATAATTGTAGCCCTCATCTATTTTAAGGCCTGGCACCCACAAAAGATACGATGCATTTAAATTGGCGGCTCTGCTTTCTTTACTGTTTAGGCTGCCGCAGAACTCTGTCAGGCTCACTTCTTCCCCATTGACAGATTTAGCCAGTCTCGCTCGAGTAGGTAAGCCCGTGATGCAAGTTGCTGGTCGCAACATTCGCAATATATCTTGATGACGTCACCTCAGAAAACATAAAAACACTTGAGATTTCAGTCCCTTCTAGGGTCTAACCACAGCAAGCGCCCGAGGTGCACGTCCCTCAACTCAATCGTCAAGAGGGTAGGCATATTCTTGAAATTAAGACTGCACGTATCCTGCAAAAAATATTACACTCTATAGTGCCCGGCCGTTAGGAAGTCAATCCTGACAGCTGTCATCGCAGTACAATTTATAACCTATTCTTGGGTTTGAGGTTATAAATTGTACTGCGATGACAGCTGTCAGATTGACTTCCCAACGGCCGGGCACTATAGTCTTTATTTCTTGCTATAAGTCGGCTAAGGCAGGATT
Source organism: Acleris cristana (assembly GCA_948252455.1). NCBI lineage: Eukaryota > Metazoa > Arthropoda > Insecta > Lepidoptera > Tortricidae > Acleris > Acleris cristana. The sequence continues at coordinate 20,860,464 of OX411771.1, read as the reverse complement.
TACACTTGTAAGTTATTACTGTAAGTTCTGAGACGCAACTATGGGTAAGAGTGAGTGGCAAATATCTGCATCTCTATCTTGCATATAACTTTGTTTCAAAACTTACAGTAATAACTTACAAGTGTAAATCCGGCCTAAGACGGCTAAGTCACTATTCTAACCACAGATTATAACCAATTTACATATACAGTCAATTTCTACCAACCTGTAGCCCGTTTCACGAAGCTACAAGCCAAAATTTACAAATTACAAGCGGAAGTCTCTTTCTAGCAAAATGAGTTAGAAAGAGACTTCCGCTTGTAATTTGTAACTTGTAGCTTCATGAAACGGGTCTATGGTCTGCTTCACGTAGAGTCTGTCTAATGAATGATGAACCGGGCTTTTATTTGACTGGCAGGTCTGGCAACACTATTAAAATGACGTTTTGACATTGACAATCAAGTCGTTGTTGGTTCGAGTCTGTCAAATTAAAGTTTTCTTCTCGAAATTTACGGACTAAACATGCGTAAAACTATCAAAAGTGATGTGCGACAGATCCTTTGTACCATTATAAACAAATGTAAAGAAAAACAAGAGAAGAGGGAAGCATTGTTGAAACAAAAAATAGAGTGTTTACATACGGTGACCGAATTCATAGGTTATAACAAGGTTAGTATGGCATGTTAATTTTGATACTTATTATTTCTATATCTTCAATCCAAAGTTTCATAGAATATATACCTTTTCTGTTCTACTTATCTTTTGAAATTGGTATTTCTTTTCCATTAAGAAATTAAACGATGTATTCTTTTCAGATAAGCTGGACGTGGATGGTGAAAAACAAACGGTTTTGAAAAATCTTCAGCAGTTGAAAGAGTTGGATCAAAACGATTTACTATGCCAGAGTCAAACGAAGTATTTAGAAGAATTATCATCAATGACCGGTAAATACTAAAATTAATTAAATCATTGTCTTTCCCTATACATAGGTTTGTCTGTACCTGTACCATGTTGAATCTCTTAACAATCGCAATTTTATATTGACGATTAATATAACTGACATTCATACCTAGTTTCAGTAAAATACTAAGGTGTTTATATACATTTAGTTAAAAGATATCATAAACATATTAATATGTACCTACGTACACTTCATGAGCTCTTGGAAAAGATGTTCGGGTTATACCTGTCTTCCTTGTTCTTAAACCGTTGCGTTTTGAACCTCACCGATGCAATTTGATTTCACCTAAACCCAAATGTTCTTAGAGCTGTCGGACTGTAAAATGGGGCTGTACTGCGTGTCACAATATATTTGTAAATGGTGTTCTGTTTAATTCATTCCTTCTTTCTTCTTACAGATATCAGTGTTTCGACATTGAAGAGAATGAAGGCAAAGTAAACCATGGTGTCTTTAGTACTCCAGGGAAGAAGCGAACTCACAAGGCCACAGTATCCAATTTAGATAGTTTTGACATCCGTGCCATCGGAAATAAAGTGAACGAATTTTATATTGTAAAGAAGCAATCGCCTACACTCAGATGCCTATTAGCAGAGTTGAGAGAAAGCATCGGTTTTACCCTAATAATAAATAAAATATTTTTACTTAATGACTTGTTATTGGTGATTTTATTTACTAAAAGAGCTCACAAATGAGAAAGCATGCTGATGCAAGCATTATTATGGTGGCCTGCATTTTTTTTTCATAGATAGTTTCAAAGCATCAAATACTACGTGACACTCAAAGTTGCCAAATAGTTCGGTACACGTTTGGCGACTTTGGGTGTCACTATCTATTTATTTAATGCTGAATATACGGGTCAATCAACTTTTCTTTGTAGTTCGGTGCCAGGGTGACGTTTCCTGGGACACTCATTAAAACTATGATTTCAAAGGATATAAGTCCACTACCATTTTTTTATGGCTTTTCTCCTGAGTGTGATAGAAGGAAACATTATAAAAAAAAATCTAAGAAACTATCACTGTTGTCTCCTGGCTTACGGGACACTAACAACAACAAAAAAGTTGATCCACCCATACGTATTAAATAGTAAGACTCTCAGGCTTCTACTAATAAACTGTACTTAAATTTGATACCGTGTGTGGTTTTAATATGGATAAACGGACACTTGAGTGCGGTATTAGTAGACTTGAGTACCTATAGTTTATTAATACGGGCCTTAGTATTGTGAAAAAGCACGCGTTTCCTCTTCCTTTGTGCCCACCAAAATAAACAAAATAAGAAAAGTATCAAAATCGTTTATTCCTACATTGATCGGTAATACCATATGAAGATTTTTTGAATTTGCCGCTTTTTCTCAGGTTCATCTTTCATTAGACAGACTCTATTGAGTGTTATAGTGTACTTAATTATTTAAATTAATAAAAAAAATATAAAGATAATTTTACAGAACTATATTTTAATTGAAATATACTAATTATATATACTTTGAAACTAAGGTTGACAGCTTGCACGATTGCGTAAAATGAAAAATTGCCTTGTGTCCATATGTCACACAACCTGACATGACATGACAAGCAAGACAAGATGACTCATGACATAATACCTACCGACTATCGTATGAAAAATCCTACTAATATTATAAATGCGAAAGTTTGTGTGTGTGTATGTTTGTTACTACTTCACGCTGCAACGGGTGGACGGATTTGGATGAAATTTTGAATGGAGATAGCTTATACCCTGGATTAACACAAAAGCTACTTTTCATTCCGAAAAAATTAAAAGTACCCGAGGGAATAACTATAATCGAAATCTAAGCGGGCGAAGACGCGTTCAGAAGCTATTATCCACTAATCCTACTAATAGGTACGAGAATCCTACTAATCGTACTAATATTATAAACCCTAAAGGGGAGAGTGGATTTTTTTTATTGCCATCGACGGGCAAATAGGCAGACGGCACACCTGATGGGAAGTGGTCACCGCCGCCTATGGACATTTGCAATGGATGAAAAGTTGCCTATGTTTTAATCCAGGGTATAAGCTATCTGCATTCCAAATTTGGTAAATACAAATACAAATAAAATATATAGCTTTCAGCGATTTTGGAAAAATTACACCTAAGGAATAAAGGGGGTATGTAGAATTTTTAACGAGAGTTTCATTTATGTAGTTAGAAATGTTAAAATTGGTATTACTACTTACTCATAAATAACAAATATTACTTTAGGCGATTTTGAAAAAAAAAATCCTAATGGGGGATAGAAGTACGTATGTATCGAAGTTAAATAAATTTAATAGCTATGAGCTATGATAATAGCTGTAATGTAATGTGAGTAAGTTCAGTTGGTTAAGTTTTTTTTTTTTGATCACCCTGGTGTGACCCGGGGTACTCCAAATGCAGTTGGTTCGGGTAAAGTATTTTTTTTGACCATCCAGAATCCGAATAGGCTTGGTTAGGTTAAGTTATTTTTTGACCACCCAGTACCGAAAATTAAACATGTAAAAATTAAATACACTACCTTTTCTTACGTGTACCTATTCAACTTGATAAGTAAAAACTAATTGGGTACTTACATCTACTATAATACATTACGCATTAAAATTTAAATCTTAAAATTCGTCCAGTGCGAAATTATGCAACTTTAATTTATACATGAAAGTGTATAATTCAATAGAAAATTAAGATAAAAAAAACTGCAAACCATTTTTCTTTTTGTTGTATCGTAAAAACGGCAAAACACACTAGCGTCAAATTTGGTATGATTATATATTTGGAATCAGCAGATTTTTCTGCGTCGTTTGAGTTGGATTTCAGACCATTCTGCCCACCCCAATGGCACTTGAACCAACCAAAAAATATGCCTCATTTTAGACCCCATTGAATGAAACGACACGAAAACACTATTTTTTAAGTCAGAGGATTCTTCAACATTATAGCCTTTTTACATCTCAATTACTTTGGCTTTTAAGCCATTTTTTGCTTATGCTTTAATATTATTCAATGTGTGATAAGCTAAAATGCAATAAAAGCTAATACTAAACAATGTCACTTAAAACATTTTCCTTTCCGTTAACTATGAACATTGATGCCACTTAACGCACTTTTCTGTTCGTTAAAATAAAAACGAATGTCACTTTAACCATTTTTACGTCCCTCAAAAGAGTATAGGTAATTACGTCATTTGAGTATTTACTGCTGTATTAATTTTAAATAGTTGGATGCCTTTAATATATTTTACCTTCATCTACAGTTTATATTTAATCTTCATAAATCGTTATAATGTGATAATATTGTATGATAATCGTCCACTTAATACATTCAAGATAAATTCTTATAACACATAGCACATTTTAATAGGACTCAACTAATAATGTTTGTGAAAATAAGTCAACTAAATTTAGTATGAAACAAATTTCTGGTGTCATTTAATTCAAACGCAAATCGAAGGTAGTACCTACTACCGCGCGGGTCATACGCAAATCCCTCCCGCGCGGGCGCATCAGTCAGGCGCAAGCGTTGAGCCAAGCTGGTTGTGAGACTACGTATTCGCAGTGTGTGCTAAGTTTTAGCGTGTAAAGTGATTGATGGTGGTAAGTACGTCAGTTTATTATTGTTTATATTGTGGTTAATGTTAGTGTGTGAATTCGGTAATATTATATTAGGTACCTATTAATAAATACGACAGAATTATTATACCTATTTTACAACAATAGGTACAGTATTTAAGGTTAAGGTCTTAGGTACCTAGTTGGACAACTTGTGCTTTACCTGCTATTTTTGCGTGTAGGTTAGTATGTTTGAACACTTAATGCTTTATTAGTACGAGCACACGAGCACCGACGTAATTAATAACCTTCTAGGCAGAATATTGATTTCGTCCTTTTATAGTAGTTGTTGGTAATTCTGCAGCTCTGCCTACCCCACTCTGGGAATTAAGGCGTGAAGGTATGTATGTATGTATCTGGTAGGTATAGATGGAAATGTATCCGATTTTATACCTATCTAATTAATAAAATATCCTTAATGGTTGTGTCTAGGGCATTTCATATTGTGCATAATATACCTAATCCATGCTTTTTATCACAAATGCAAAAGTAGTCTCTGTCTTTCTGTTTGTTCGTTATGCTTCCAACCAAATGTTATGTAATTGGACTAGTTTACACTCTGAGAAATAACTCAAAACCTACTTTTAATTAAAAAAGTACTCCCGCAGGAACCTACGCGGATAGTCGCGGGCCGAAGTTAAAGGCTTCTTAATTGCGTGTATGCAGGCTCATTGTTTAACGTATTTGCTTTTTATGTTACTTTTAGCAATAAATAATGGAAATAACCCGGCGAAAATATTTTAGAAAGATTATTAATAACTTACCTGAGACCAACAATGTAATTAAAAGGAGTAAAGATGAAAATAGTTTAGAGACTGAGTGCAATAAAGTAACGGAAAACAAAGCGAAGAAGCCTTTAGTTACGAGTAATATAGTTGTAACGATGCTAGGAAGTTCATCATATCACAAGCATAACTTAACCAACAAAAAGTTGCACACACACACACACACACACACACACACACACGCACACACACACACACACACACACACACACACACACACACACACACACACACACACACACACACACACACACACACACACACACACACACACACACACTTACACGTCAAACTTATAACACTCCTCTTTTTTGTGTCGGGGGTTAAAAATGAAAAAAACATTTATGAGGACATGGAACAATTACAAGAGAAGCAGATATATGGACAAGGAATCAACAGCGATGCAGATTTTCTTAGAAATAACGATGTAATAAAAGAGGTAGGTATTTTATTTGTACGGTCAATAAATTAAATTGTTGAGCTAACATGCAGCCTTTTCGCAAATCGATAATATCATAAAGTAAAATCATTTTGTTACTTTAGATTTTATTACAACAGGGTAAAGCCTGCCATACACGTTACGGTTACCGGAGAGGTCTACCTGTGCAGGCGACCGGAGCAAAACCAAAAACCAATTCTTTCGAGTGACACCGTACGGTGAACCTGTGCGTGTGTGCCGTGTCCTCCGGTCGCCTGCGCAGGTAACCTCTCCGGTGGACCGTAACGTGGATGGCCGGCTTTATATTGTGGCTCAAACAAAAAGATGATGATAAATTATTTAAAATTTCAGATGGAAAATAACGACATCCAGAATCTAGAATCAGTAGATGAAAACCAAACCATAACAGAAAGCACAATAAATATTGAATTGGAGGAGGTATGTAATAATTCCTACTAATATTATAATTCTATTATCCTACTAACATTATAAAGGCGAAAGTTTTTGAGTATGTATTGTAACACTTTCTAGCCTAGAGTTCATAGATTTTGTTAACTTTTACTACATAAAAAACTAACTTAAACTTCAGACGAGACTGTAACTTTCAAAGTCAATTTATAACTTTTATTTGGGCTATAATGCCAGCGGTTGTGGAAGAAATACATGCCGTGATTTCGGTACAATCCTTTCTCATCACTTTTACAACACTTTAGTATTTAATTACTCTGATTATTACCCAAATAACTTTCAACAACAAACCGACATTGTTTTCGTTAAAGATCTACTGTCAAATGTAAACGTTTCGATACTTCATTGCTAGCCTTGCTGAATTTCATCCGCGGCTGTCATATTTGACAGGTGTCCATATATTTTTCTTACGATTAAACCCGTTTCAGCTTCCACATGAATCTGTTCTAACCCTGAGTATTTTGTAGGATATTTAATCGTAAATATTCACTAAATCCTAAAACATATAATTCAAAATACTTAAAATTTGGCAAATCATTATTGGTCTTCCGTGGCGAACAAAACGCAGCAATAAGGAATTTTGGTTTCGTTTCAGGCAAGTTTCGTTCAATTATATAGATAAACGTCACCCTCTTTCGCTTTTTATTCTAGTAATGCTTTGCGGTAAAAATAGGAAGAAGTCTGGAGCTTTCCTTCTATTTCCTAATACTTTTTTGTGTCATGTTTTCAAAAATATATATCTTTGATTTCGGTCAGTCATGTCCCGAATGCATCACTAATTCCAATGATGAAACGGATCGCATGACTATTGGTATTCGAGATCTTTCTGGTCTATTGACCTCATTCGGATTATTCATTACGATGTGAACACATAACATTTATGTTTCCGGATCAATTTTCTCGCTTCGGGGTGAGTTTTGGGTCGAAGAGGTGTCTTTTAATGTCTAGTATTATGACATTATAATAAATCTGTTTCATTCTTTTCAGCGTTCGGCCCAGCTTTTTATAACTTAACTTCTCGACATGAGGTCCTAAGGGAAATCAATACTTATTCTTCTGTGTTATGTCTATCCACTACTCAGGTGAGTGTTCTAAGCCTATTCATCGTGTCTAGGTGGAAATGGTGACATCGTTTTATGTTGATGTTTCTCACATTATTTGTTTTAATTTCAGTTACTACCAGATGAAATTTTACTCAGTTACTACCAGATGAAATTTTACTCAGTTACTCTCAGATGAAAATTTACTCAGTCACACTCAGATGAAAATTTACTAAGTTACTTTCCAACTTATTACGCCGCATCACTCTTTCACGGCGACCCCATATCTACTCAGGTACGTGGATGTTCGACGGTTTATTTCTGGAACCGAACTTAACCTTGATTAACGGAGTCCAACTGCGGGTACATCGGGTGCCGCGATCCCCAAGGCGGATACTGCTACAATTGATGGTAACGGCATGCGCTGTTTGACCTGTAGCCAAGCTGAGTCCGACCTCCTCGTATTCGGAATCCTGCGGGTGATGTTCTCCGGGGAAAACTCCGTCGTTCAAGTCGATCAGCACGTAAACTCTTACTTCGGGAACTGGTAAATTCTAACCTTTTTTATTTAAATTCTACAAGTACCAAAGCAAACGAAATAAGCCTCGTTCTTAACTAGTTTAATGTTAATTTAAGTGTTACCTGCTGTTGTATATGGGTGTGACGATATGTACCAAGGTATTTTCACCACCAATACTTAACCTATAAATTGGATATCTACAAAAAGAAAAAAAAAGGAAGTAAGAGGCATTTTGTAACCTTTGTTGGAATAAATGTTTATCTATTACTGATCTTATGATTTTTATTTAGCCAATTCTTATTTTGTCGGTAAACTCATCTGGCGCTCATAAGTATAAATTTGATGAGTCTACTGCTCTGGTCACCTTCGAATCACACGGCCTGTTCTCATGTTCGGCTTATTACAGTATGTATGTATGTATGGATATTTGTTACTCTTTTACGCAAAAACTACTGGACGGATTTTGGTGAAATTTGGAATGCAGACAGCTTATAACTTGGGTTAAGACAGAAGCTACCTTTCATATCGCTATTCCCTCGGGAAATTATACGCGTACGAAGTCGCGAGCGGAAGCTAGTGGAGTAATAAAATGGTAGTGTCCATATTCAATTTAAGAAGAAGCTAGTTTTACAGAATATTTCGTGAAATACTGTTTTACCAACTACTTTTGCTTGCATGGTATGGTTTTCACACTAATATTATAAATGGGAAAGTGTGGCTGTCGGTCTGTCTGTGTTACCTCTTTACGCTCGAACCGCTGAACCTATTTAGATTAAATTTGGTATGGAGATATTTTGAGTCCCGGGAAAGGACATAGGATACTTTTGATCTCGGAAAATTTAACAGTTTCCGCAAAAATAGTGATAACTAACTTCTGGTCGGACGGAGTTGCGGGCAACAGCTAGTTCATTATAAATCCAGTATAGATTTTAGGCGTTTTTACACTTAAAAGTTAAATTTGCCCCATTTTCCAGTGTCAAATTTGATTAAAATTTTGCATAGTTTAATAAACTGGATGACAATTTTATAGGGTCAAAAAGTACAGTCAGCACTAGAGCTAGTCTCGAAAATTTTTTTTTTACATAAGCTTGTCATTTTGTTGTTCTAGTGCAGGTTTTACACTCGTCTATTTTTTTTGCTATTACAATATTCTATAATTAACTTATTTTCATTTGAGTGTATAGTATTTTAGGGTTTTTTGCAAACGGGCGTACGCGCCGTTACCAACGGCAAGGTGTTGCTCGTCTGTAAGGAACCTTACTAAAGATAAATTAATTATATTTTCCAGGAGAATGGCCTAAACGATGTAGATATTGAAGAGCTAAAAACAAGATATATAAACACAGAGAAAGAAAAAGAAACGGAAAAAACAGATTTGACGCATATAGAATCTAATCATACTATGACTATTACAGAAACAGATCGATCATAACTACAGGCAACAACTATTGATATGCAACCAGAACGAAAATTCCCAGAAAATGAATCTGCTAGCGATCTTCAGCCAACGATTACACAAATAATAGCGGAAAAAGATATGGATTTAATTAGAAATTCCTTGGAAGAAGACAATGCTGAGGCTGAGCAAATGGATTTTGTGAACTTGCCAGGCCTAAGTAGTCCAGCCTAACGTGACCAAAACAAAACTCGATTGGTCAAGAAGATAAATAGTTATGCTGAACTAGTGTCTGACGATGAAGATTTTATATGGGACTCTTCTTCATGGAAAGAGACCAGTGATGACTCTGCTTCTACTGATGGTAAAGAGCCAAAAAAAAAGAAGAAAAAGAAAACGGCAATCGCATCTGAAAATGGAAAAATTGGTTGTACTGGATTAAAAAGAAGTAAAGTAAATAAACGTAAATTAGCTAGAGACTCAAAGGAAAGTGGAAAAAAGTATTTAAAGAAAGATGGTTCAGAAGTAGCAGAGAAAAGCATGCAGCCTAACCCCTGTGTAGGAAAAAAATGTAGAAACAATTGTGAAGAAATCGCTGAAGAAAAACGTAAAAACTTATTAGATCATTTCTGGACCCTTTCTTCACAAAGGAAAAAAGATTGGATTATAGCTATGACTACTAAAAGCGATATCAAGCAGAAAAGAAATAAATCTTCAACATATAGAGAAAACACGTATTACTACTATATAAATGACGGAGAGGGTCGCCGCCAAGTGTGCTTGAAGTTTCTATTGCAAACCCTTAACGTTTCTCAGAGGTTTATTAATTACACCCTGAGTAACGCTTATTTCGGAATGTCTAAAGAAGACCTCAGAGGTAAAACCGTTCCGAAAAATAAAACCCCCGATGTAGTTAAACAATCTGCTATCAATGTTATCAAAGCATTACCGGCACACCCATCTCATTACTGCCGTAAAGAATCTACAAGATTGTATCTACCTGTGGAATTTAAAAATATCTCAAATATCTCCCGAATTTATAAAGAAGATCATACAAGCAAAGGCATAGATGTAGTTGGTGAAAGAGTATTTCGTGACATATTCAATAATGAGTTTAATGTTGGTTTCCATATACCCAAAAAGGACAAATGTATGAAATGTTTACGCTTTGAAGGAAAAGATGTAAATGAATGTCCTGAAATGAGGGCTCATCTAGAAGAAAAGGAAGCATCAAAAGCTAGGCTTGTGATTCACCGTGAATTGCCTAAGAAAAATGCTACTGTTATGTGCACTTCTTTCGACTTACAGAAAGTTCTGAACACACCATACGGAAACAGCATGCTTTTATTTTATTCCAGAAAGTACACGTATATAACTTATGTTTTTATGAGAGCGTTACCCGAAACGGGTTCTGTTACATGTGGGGGGAAACAGAAGGGAAACGAAGAGGTGTTGAAATAGCAACCACATTACAAAAATATATAGCTAATGTTGATTTGCGTGGAACAGTAAAATGCTTCACGATTCACGATTCATCCACTCACGATTCACGATTGCATTCACGATTTTTATCAAGAGACGTCAGACGTCATCAACTAGCTCCGTATTGAATTGGTATTGGAAATAGTATTCCGTAGCAATTGTTACTGGAAGTAACTAATTTTTGCTGCATATAGTTTGAAGTGCAAGTGACAATGTTATCTTACGTTAAAACTTACGTTTTCTAATCAAAAGTGACCGTGAATATAGTTGTGATTTTGTGATTGAGTGCGCGAGTGGGGTGTGCAAACAATTTCAATATTGTGCAAACTAAACTACCCGTTTGTTACTACAATCAACCGTGCCATCATAACACTATTTTCGCCCATCAACCTTGAGAATCCATAGTCGAGCGGCCTGAGCGGCAGCAAAATTGTCTTCGTGACTTACCAAAACACTATCTTTTTTTTAATATTTTTTTTGTTTATTAATTTTTTGCTCTGTTTCGGTAATGGCTCCTACAAATGTTTGCGCTGGGTGTCGAAACCCTTTTCAAAAAAGAAATGAGTTTCTTACATTATCATTATGCAAACTTAAATATGATCTGATTTGTGCTAACATGGAGTCTAAACGTTTTACGAGTATGGATTCTCTACAAAAAAATAAATGGAAGTGCCCGGAATGCTGCTGCAATCAACCCAAGACGGGAAATGCAAATACACCAGTTCGCTCCTCAACACCCGGAACAGCAACCAGTCCGGAATCTCTAACCTCCGGTGCCTCAAATATTACGGTATGTAAAAAAAACCGGCAAACCGCCTGCAACTTCGCCACCAGAAACTTCTGGCGCAATGGTGGGCGACTCAGCGTCAGAGGAGAGACTACGCTGCATCATAAAGCAAGAACTGACAAACACTCTTGCTTCAACTATTAAAGCACTGGTAACAGATCAATTAAAAAGTCTGCGAGATGAAATGGCAGGTTTTTGTGAGTCCATGAGCTTTTTTAATGCTCAATTTGAGTCCATCAAGAAAACTGTTGAAGAAAAAAACGCAGCGATCACCGAGCTCACGGCTGAAAACCAGTTATTAAGATCTTCATTTCAAGACTTAACGATAAGAATGAATATAGTTGAACTGCACATGAGAGAATGTAATATCGAAATTAACGGCATTCCCGAACATAAAGCGGAAAACCTAGTAAATACAATAATACAGGTTTCAAAAGTGGTCAAGACCCCTTTGTCCGAGGACGACATTCAACATGTGACCAGAGTTGCCAAGCTTAATGAAAGCAGCGATCGTCCTCGAGCGGTAATAGCCAAGCTACGCAGTCCCCGTGTCCGTGATGCTGTTTTAGCGGCCGTCTCCAAATTCAATAAACAAAATTCCCAGGATAAATTATCTTCCCAACATCTTGGCATTGGTGGACCAAGAAAGCCAGTCTTTGTGTCTGAGCACCTGACTCCTGCCGCCAAGAAACTACATGCGGCAGCAAGGATTAGAGCCAGAGAGTTATCATATAAATACGTCTGGCCCCGGAATGGGCGCATTTACGTCCGCAAAGACGATGAGAGTCAGGCTTTAATGATAAAATCCTTGGAAAGCCTAAGCTCTATGCACTAGGTGATATCTGCCTTGTAATAGTTGTAGCGTATGTAATTTAATAATGTTCAACCTATATTACCAAAATGTTCAAGGCCTACGAACAAAAACGAATGAAGTACTTAAAAATGTTTTGAACTCTAATTATAATGTTATCACCTTTACTGAGACCTGGCTAAATTCTAACATTTCTAGTAACGAGATCATAGATGATAGATATATAGTATATCGTAGGGACCGTAATTGCTCTGCTGGTTTTAAAAAAGATGGAGGGGGTGTTTTAATTGCGGTGTCACGAGATATTCCCTCATCTAGGGCGCAAAACTTTGAAACGGACATTGAAAGTTTGTGGGTAACACTACACTTAAATACTAAGAACTGCACAAGGAAGATTTCAATATTTGTCGTCTACCTGCCTCCCCCAGTCAAGCTCGACTCCTTATCACGCTTTTTATCTAGCGTGGAGTCATCTATAGCACATAACGACGACTTAATAATCGTTGGCGATTTTAATCTCGGTTTTATACAGAGGAATGTCCAAAATGAGTCTAAGCAACTGTCTGCATCCAACTATGCTCATACTCTTGGCTATTTGTTAGTTGACTTCATGGCTGCAAACAGTTTGAACCAAATAAATTCAATCAGTAACAGTGATGACCGATATTTAGACCTTATTATTACTAATATGAAAAACGTTGACGTAACAAAACCTCTCGATGTCCTTAGTAAATGTTACCAGAATCATCCAAATTTGACATTAAATGTGTTACAAAGCAATTTTAATTATTTGAAAATTAAAACACACACAAGTTACAATTTTCATAAAGCTGACTGTAATCGTATTGTAATAGAACTTAATAAGATCGAATGGCAAAATAAATTATTGGGATTGGAGCATGTTGATGAAATGGTTTCCGAATTTTACAAAATACTTAATGATGTCATCGACAGATTCGTACCTAAACGCGAATCATTGAAATGCAACTATCCCTCGTGGTTTAGCCACAGCCTCATAAAACTTATGGCCGAGAAAAACAAAATACACTTAAGACTACGCACATACAACAATCCTCGAGATGAAATTGAGTACAAGTTACTTCGTAAACGCTGCCATAACTTATATGACAAATGCTATAGTAGATATAAGCAAACAATTGAGGAAAACATTTATAAAAATCCGAAGGCATTTTGGTCTTTTGTCAGAGACAAAAGAGGTGGCCACTCTACTTTGCCAGCGAAAATGTACTTAAATGACTCCGTTGCTGAAATTGGGCCTGACATAGCAAATCTATTCGCGAAACAGTTCTCCTCAGTGTATAGTCCTACCGTGTCCAATCAGGGTCCATTAGCCTTTAGTGAGTTATCCATTAGTTGCAATTACGTGAACAGGGTCCATCTTACTGAGGCTGAGATACTACGGGTTATTAAAAAACTAGATATTACAAAAGGAGCTGGGCCTGATGATGTCCCACCCTTATTTATAAAGCGTTGTGGTCCAGCTTTGTCCTTACCTCTGTTTCTATTGTTTAATCAATCGCTTGCTGAGGGTACTTCTCCTAGTGTATGGAAAAAAGCTCGAATTGTACCAGTTTTTAAAAAGGGTGATGAATCCAACGTCCAAACTTATCGGCCTATCTCAATTCTTCCATGTTTTTCAAAATTATTTGAACGCCTTATACTTCCTGTACTGTCGAGTTTGACTGATGCTTGCCTTTCCATCCATCAACATGGCTTCAGAGCCGGTCATTCAGTGGAGACTAATCTCGTCCCCTTTGTTTCAAATTTATGTCAGCTAGTCGACAAGGGGTCACAAGTTGACACCATCTACACTGACTTCAGTAACGCCTTCGATAAAGTGGATCACTCAATTCTTTTTCAGAAACTATGCTATTACGGGGTGGGTGGCAGTCTGCTGAAGTGGTTCGGATCATATCTTGCAAGTAGGCCACAACACGTCGTGGTTGGTGGTTTTACATCTAAGACGTATCTTACTGACTCTGGGGTCCCCCAAGGATCACACCTCGGTCCAGTTTTGTTTTTGATTTTTATAAATGACATTACAAACCAAATAAAACACTGTAAATATTCACTCTATGCTGATGATCTGAAGATTTATAGATGTGTAAATTGTAACACGGACGAAACGTTGATTCAGAGTGACCTAGATAGAATACTGACGTGGTGCAATATCAATCGTATGACCCTCAATGCAAAGAAATGTTTTTTTATAAAATATTACCGGAAAAAAAAACCACTTGTCACGAGGTATGAGATCGGTGGCCAAGAAGTACAAGAAGTAGACAAGATCCGAGACCTTGGTGTTACAATTGATAGTAAGCTCAAGTTTCATATACATGTAGACGTCATTGTAAAAAAAGCGGCTAAAATGCTTGGATTTATAAAAAGAATCACCAACGGTTTTATTCAACAGAACACCAAAATTATTTTGTACAACTCCCTTGTTCGTAGCCATCTGGAATCTGCTTCGGTTGTATGGAACCCCTCGTATAATATTCACTCGCAACGCATTGAGAGCATACAGAGAGCTTTCACAAGACACCTAGCTTTTGGTACCACAGGTTTTTCTCATAGAAATCCATATATCTTTCGTCTTACAAAATTTAACATGAGCAAGATACACGATCGGCGAAAAATGCTGGGACTGTGTTTTCTTTTAAAGGTGATAAATGGTCAGATAAAGAGTAGCGAACTCCTTGAGAAGGTCTCGCTGTCGACGCCGCGTAATTATCCTAGGCGACCTATCTCGAAGCCCTTCGCTATCCCCCTCACTAGGACTAACCTCGGGTTGCAGTCACCTGTGGTCCGAGTCTGTATTGACTACAATGCCTTTGTAAGCGGAAATGATTCTGTTGACATATTCCATGATCGGCTCAACACGTATATCTAAAATCTTGTCAAAGAAGAAAAATAATAACGAACAATGATATTACCACTTGTTATTATTATTTTTCCTTCAGTCAGTTTTATATAATTTCTTCTTCTTAAAATTGCTATCGGAATTTAATAGTTTTACTTTATTTTCTATTTTATTTTATTTTGTTTCGTAATTAATCTAAGTAAGTAAGGTCTGGATGCTATTTCAATCATATCATTTTTTAATGCACATTATCTGTGAAAGTTATGTACTCCGTTATTGTTATATATACCAGACAAATTGTAAATTTCGTATATATTTTTAACTGTACGGTACTGTGGTAACACTGACAGCTTCCAGACGTCAAATTTTTAGCCTCCTTATTTTGTTATTAAGAAATATTTTAAATTGAACTAATTTATGTTTATATCCTTATAGTTAACATTTTTTTAGTCAATATAATTATCGTAAATAATTGGTTAGCCCATAAAACTACAAGAACACTAAAAACAGGCCGCTAGCAGCAGCGCTTGTCAACCGGCAACGGACATTTTCAAATTCATTAAGAAAACCTGGGGAGTATTTCTTCTAATTCTTTATTTATTACACTGTTTTTTTAACACTGTGTTTACATTCATACTTTTCTCTGCTCATTGCTGAAGCCGTGAGCGACGTCAATTACATACATTGGCACCGTGCGATCTCTCTTTGCTTGACATACAGTGGAAGTATAAGTTGAGACTAGTCACATTTGCCACAGACATTGCATAAAATAACCGGCTTATCAAACTCCCCCTCCACTTACTCACTAGTTTAATATCTTTCAGTGTGATTGTGGAGTAACTGTGAAACCATGGCCGCATCGAACATCAAATCGCGCAAAGCCACTACACGCCAGCTTGAGATACAACTTAAGGCTACCTTGAAAGAGCTGCAAGCTGCCAACACCTTAAATGACCAGTTACTAAGGGAAAGGGAAGATTGCGAGGAAGAGCAAAAGAAAATGTTGGCTAAAAACACAGTGCTAAGGAACGACCTTGTCGAATACGATTATAAACTTATCGATTCACAAGATAGGGTGGAGCAGTTGCAGACCCTGGTAGATAACTTTAACCAGTGCGCTTCTACCCATGAAGTAGCACTGAACCGAATAATTAACCTCGAAGAAGAACTTGGTGCTGCTAATGAAGAATTAAATTACCTACGGAGAGAACGTGAGTGTTATGACAGTTCAATTACACAAAATTTGTATCAGGAGATGTTAGGTAATAAGGATAACAAGGACAGTAACATTAAGAACCTTATATTTTTTAATAGTAACAATAAGTTAAAGAAATATGTTAATATAAATAAATACATAAGGCGTACTAAAAAGTTAATTAAAAGTCAGAGGTGTATTAAAACTATTCTAAAATGAAATTAGAGTTAACGGTTATGAAAATAGGGTTCAAAAATGCAATGAAAAATTAGATTCAGATATGACTGAACATGATTTAAGTATTCAAAAACTAAATGCTGAGATAAGTAGATTAAGAAATAAACTTGAGGATATGTCATTAAAATACTCAACAGCTCAAAGCGAAATCAAGGAGCACATGCTGGCATTCACACAATTGTTGGAGAGTAGTAAATATAATGAGGAGCGTTTTAATTCTTTAATCAAAAATGGCATTGGTAATTGTAATTGTTTAGGATCTTTACCAACAGCTGTGGTTCAGCCAGATGTGGCTCTTGATACTTCTAAGCTATGTACCCCAAAAGTAGTTTAAGGTGAGTCCGCTAGACAAATTACTAACAATAAAACTATTATTTATTCAGATCAGATAGGGTCTGGAATGGGTTCCATGTTAAGTAATAAATTGAGACAAAATGTTACAAATTATTGTTTTCATAATGCAAGTCTTATGCAATTATGTCATTTAATTTCAAAGGGAAGTTATGACAGTTCTACTACTCTAGTGATTTTAGTAGGAAACAGTCTTGGTATAGATAAGTCTAGTGTAGATAGATTAATATCAACATTAAACCTTATCGAAGAGGCCGGAATAGGTAAAATTATACTTTGTGCATTACCATATTCACAAAATATGCCATATAATTATAATAATAAAGTAGCACACTTAAATTCTTTAATGTATAATGCTATATGTTATAATAGCAAATATCATTTCTTCGACCTAAATAAATTCATCAAGCGCCTCACGCTAACATCTGAAAAAATTCATTTACCAAAGAAATATATTTTAATAAAATAATAATAAATAAAATCATTTATTTCGGACTCTGGGTCCATATTTAGTTAGTTACAATAATCTTAGAAAACTAGTGTTAGTAGGTACATGAATAACAACACACAATAAAACAACTAATAACGCCGGACGGGGGCACCCACCGGTGCATGCACCTCCGCCCAGTGTCGCATCATTGGACAGTCCGCCCGTTCAACAAGCGCGCTCAGGATGGTGTTGGAGCCGCCGCGCACCCGGTGCATAAGCGAGGCCGTTCTGGCGCGTATGATGGCGTGAAATCCCGGCACGCTCGCCGCCGCGAACATACCGGACGCACTGCAGTAGCGCGGCAGTCCCATCAGCACCCTGAAGGCGTTTTGACATTGGTAGAACTTTTGACTTTTAATATAGAACCAAATAAATATAATTGAGGTACAAATAATAATAATAATAATAAAAATCTTTATTGTTCGAAAAAACTACTACAATTACATTTGAAGCCCTGGGAGGCTGCGTTAGTTTTCACTGTGTTGCAGCCCCCAGTATATGCCCGAGTACATGATCAGCGACTGGTAGTTAAGAACAGACAGACTTATTAATAATTATACAACTACAATGATATTATTAGAATGTGTGTGTGTGTGTGTGTGTGTGTGTGTGTGTGTGTGTGTGTGTGTGTGTGTGTGAGTAGGGTGCGTGTGCATGTATACATGTGAGTGTGATAATATTATGTGCGTGAGAGTTTAGAGGTTGGCTTAGAAGATGCTAAGTATAGTAACCGCTATTAAGGAGATTTTCAGTTTCGTCATAGTTCATATCGCTCAGCCAATGCCATACTGTATTTTTAAATTTGTAGTTTGAGAAAAGTTAAATATCAGTGTAATCTAATTTAATTTTGTTGTATACTAATGGGGCAGTGTAATTTAAGCTGCGCCGCGCAAATTTGCTTTTACATATCGGGATCGGACATCGATCGATGCGTTTGGTGGATGCCGGTAGCGTAGGTATTACTTTACAGTGATAGCGTTTTAAGCATTGCATTATATACAATTTACGAACTGATGGGACCATACTTATACGGTATAGGTCGGTAGTGGGATGACGGAACGGTAACCTTAGAGTGACCTTCAACAAAGCACGTTGAGCTCGCTCTAGTTCGATTAAATGTGTCTTAGAAGCACCACCCCAGGCGCCAATACAGTAGTTGACAATACACTCTCCAAGTGCTTTGTATGTTTGGATTAAAAGAGGTTTAGTTGCCACGTCTCTTAGGTTTTTGAAGGCATGTATGAGCTTCCGAACTCTAGAAGAGACGGCGAAGATGTGATGGTTCCAATTGAGATGGGCATCTATATGAACACCCAAGTATTTCAGATGTTCTACTCGTGACAATAGAGCACAGTCGCAATTGGTAGCCATGCTTCTATTACATGGAAAAGTATGTATTTTAACCTTGAAATCACTTCCGGGTTTAGAAGCAGCAGTTTTACTAAAACAGATGTAATTTGTTTTGGAAATGTTAAGTGAGAGTAGCGAGTCCTCTAACCATGAGGAGACTAGTTTAAGGCCATTTTCAGTAAGTATATGTAAGCTGTCCCAACTCTTCTCCCGAAACAGCAAAACTGTGTCATCTGCGAACATAAGCGTTTCGCATCCTGGTATGTGAGTGTTACAGAGACCGTTTACGTAGATCAGGAAAAGAGTCGGGGCCAGGGTACTCCCTTGAGGGACACCATACTCCACAGAAGACCACTCGCTACTACATCTATCGATGCAGGTACATTGTACTCTTCCTGTCAGATAGTCCGAAAAGAAGTCCAGTGCTATGCCTCTGACGCCTACATTTTCCAGGCGTGCTAATAAAATTGGGATTGACACGGTGTCAAAAGCTTTTTGTAGGTCAAGAAACACCCCTATACACTTCCTCCCTGCATCAAGATTCTCTGTGATAGTACTTGACAGATGAGTAACAGCATCCTAAGTTGAGGTTTTTGAGCGGAACCCGTATTGATTTTTACCAAGGAGATTATTCTGCTCCAAAAAACATTGAAGGCGCTTGTTGGCCAGCTTCTCGACTATTTTTGATAAAACAGATATCAGAGCAATAGGCCTGTAGTTGCTAGGATATCGCCTATCACCACTTTTGAATATTGGCGTTACTTTGGCACGCTTAAATATATTAGGAAAAACACCCGTTGAGAGACAGAGATTGCATAAGTGTGATATTGGATCGACTACTGTCTGTTTGCACACTTTCAATATGTCAGACGTGATGCCGTCTTCGCCAGGGGCACTACTAGATTTCAATGAATCTATTACAGATGCAATCTCTGTGCTGTCAGTGGGATAAAGAAAGAGGGAATGCATATTATTTGTGATTGAAACGTTTGAACTTGAAGCAGCAAGTTGAGTATCGGAGGTGTTAAGAATAGAGAGTGTATTGTCAGCTAGTGTTTTACCAATCGATGTGAAGTAACGGTTTACCTGGTTTAAAGAATCCATCTTGTTTTGGCCTATCTCTAATGACTCTTCAGCATTAGTTCTGTTAACGTTTAAATTACATATATCTTTAACAATTTTCCATGTATTTTTTATATCTCTATTGTATTTCTGAAGTTGTGATTGATAATACTCTTTTTTTAGTGATTTAATTAATTTATTGCATATGTTTCTATATCTACAGAATTCGTTCCTTAGTAGGGTATCACTAGGCATTCGTTTTGAGCTACGTTGTAGTTTGTTCCTTTTACGGATCGATCTAACAACGCCGTCAGTAATCCAAGGCTTTAAGGGTTTTGTCTTTTTGCGTATGACTTGAACATGCGTGTTAGCTTCCACAGCCGTTTTTATTTTAGTGACTAACAAATCGGCTGCTTCATTGGCATCACACAAATTATAATATTGAGTCCAGTTCTCGGCGGCAAGAGTTTCTTTTATATCATTAAAATGTTGTTTAACTTTGTGGTAGAGTTTTGGAGGTTTAGAAATTGTTTCGTCGTATATTGTAAGTAAAATGGGACAGTGATCCGTAAGGTGGTCAAAAACGTGCGTTGACCAGGGTTTATTACACTTTACCATAAAATGGTCGATGCAGGAATTTGGGCCAGCTGTTGGTATATCAATTCCCTGTAGGAGACCATAGAATAACATTAATGTCAAGTAATTGACTCCATGGGTCGTAATTTGTCCTGGTAATAAATTTATGTTTATATCACCCACAAACAGTATATTTGGAGTGTGTATATTACGTAGAGTAAAGTCAAGGGAATCCAGGTACGGCTGGGGGTTATTATAGCAAGGCGGGCGATACGAGCAAACTAAAGTGTGTGAATTGTTGACATCCAGTACCAAGCAGTTACCTTCAATAACTTCTGGTTCGTGACATTGTACAGTGTGCTTATTAAGTACATATACTACAACGCCATCATTTTTATTCAGGTGTATTTTTGTATAATAAATGTTATAGTTGTCAATGCTAGGGGGGGTGCGGGTTTCACTGGTCCAGCATTCAGTGAGTATCAATACATCAATTGAAATATCAAAACTAGAAACAAAAAGTAAAAATTTGTCTAAATTACAATTTAGACTGCGTATATTCACCGCTAGGGCTGTGAAGTGACAGGAACTGTTTAGTCGAGGATAATCGGAGGGCGTGTTCACTTTGTGACAGTTAGGGCCGTGGGTATCAATGTCTTCATTTATTTTGTTTAATTTAATTAGACTATCGAATGCTATATTTAGGAAGGACTGTGACGAGAGCGATGAACGGTGTTGAAGAAACTGATTTGGGTGTTGTGATCATGGAAACAATTGAGTAGTTCGAGATATTTTTAATTATGAATACGATTTGTGTAGTAGGCGTAAGTGCCATAAGTGTGTTAATGTGTATGTGTAAAAATGAGACAAGTTTATAATTTAAGAACGTGCAGTAACAAATTATCTTGAAGGCAGAAACTAGTCATTTGGTGGCCTCTTTAATGGCAACGAAGTCGTTTTCTGAAGTAATCCTGCGTGCAGGCGCGCCTTCCTCGCGCCGTAGGTACACCACACCTCGCGAGGTCCAGCAGAAGCGGAAACTGTTTTCGGCTTCGAAATCTCTCGCTAAGCGAAACAACTTTCGCGCTTGAAAGGTGAGGGACTCAGACATGAAAATACGTACGTTCTGGTCATTAATGTTAGCCACTTTAGTGCTGAGCTGGTTAGAGGGATGCTGTTTGTTGAATTGCTTGTACGCTGCCAAGACTGCGTCCTTTTTATTGGCCGTTACAAATTCTACCATGATAGGTTTATGGTTATCGTTTTTCGTATTGACGCGGTGCACATCTTTAACATCGTTCTCATCGGTGTTAATGCCCATAACAGAACATATTTTCTGCACAGTGGCATGCAGGTCCTTTTTTGATTCGGTCTGAGCCGGCTTCGGGACATTCCTAATTTCAATTTCATATGCTCTGGATTTTATTTCCTGCAGATTCAGTCTGCTCTCTAGTGAGGCAATATATTTTTGTGTCTCGATGCGCTCAGTTTTCATTTTGTTAACGTCTTCCCTCATCTCATCATACTTATGACTAAGAAACTCAATAGAGGCTAGAATGCCCGCATTCTGTTCACGGATGTCAGCTACCGAATTTTGTATGCATATACATCTATTATCTTGTTTTTCAGCGAAGGCCGTGAACATAGACTTCATGTCATCCATAAATTTTTCCATAACGCCGGCCTCTTCACTAACGTACTTACGTTTGTTTCTGGTTGTGATATTATCGAGGGCAGAGTCCGACCCTGCATGCTGCAGTTTTGTACACACGGACGTCGACAGAAGCCCTGCGTCAGCATGGTGCGGAGTTTTGGCGATCGCGGGCATGTGATCCCGCAATACCGGAGTAGAAGGTGGAGTGCGTTTAGGAGGCATTGTATGTTTAGATCGGCTACGAAGAAAAGGCTACGGCGTAGCGCGTTCCGTAGCACGCAGCAGTGATAGTCGGCAGAGGTCGGGTGCGATCGGGACGAAGCGGTCTGGCGCTACGTGTGAGCAAGAGGCAAATTATTGGGTACCTCTCCTTTCCTCGAGGGGGTGCGGGGCTGCTGCAGCCGCTTTCTCGACGATGTCGTCAACAATTAATAATTAAATTTATAAGTTGGTATTGCACAGGAATATGTGCATTACGTAGACCGAGTAAATGTTACAATCCGTTGAAAATTAACACTATTTTTGCGAGTTAAAGTGAGCGCACGTCTGCTCTTAACCAAGTCTTGGACGGAAGGCATTCCTAATCATTTAAACTAAATTATAGGACAGCGGAAACACCTTTGAATATAAATATAATTAATCAAAATATTCAAGGGTTTTCCAGCAAAGAATTAGAAGTAGGATTATTTTTAGACACTGAAAATGTACAAATTATGTGTATTACTGAACATTGGCTTAGACCTGATCAATTAAATTTTGATTTTGTTAATTTTGAATTAGTTAGTTTTTTTGCCCGAAAATCCGCTATTCATGGTGGTTCTTTAATAATTGTTAAAAGGACAGTAAAATCAAAAGAAAGGAAAGATATTGTTAGGCTATCCATAGAAAGGCTTGTAGAAATTTCTAGCGTAGAACTAGATAATTACATAATTATTTGTGTTTACAGATCACCATCGTCTGATTTCAGCACATTTGAATCCAGTATGGAAAATGTGTTAAAGTTAGCATGTAAAACCCAAAAGCATGTTATTGTTTGTGGAGACTTTAATGTTAACTTACTTGAATCGTCAAATAATACTATTAAGATCTTAAGTTTATTTAAATCTTTTAACTTAAATAATTTGTTCTTTGAACCTACACGGATAGGTGTTTCAAGTGCAACCTGTTTAGACAATATTTTTTGTAATTGCGAATGTTTGGATAAGGAAATATTTAATTGCTTTAATTCTGATCATAGTGGCCAAAAAGCTTCTTTTTTAAATGATTGTCATCAAGAACCACAGACAATAACATACAGACCCATAACCAGCAATTGTTTGGAATTATTTAAAAATAAAGTTCAGAGTAGTATCTGTGGGTTATCCTTTTCACATAAGGATTCTAATAGTATTTATAATGATTTGTTCGGTATAATTCTTCACCAGTTTAATAATAATTTCAAGATGAAAACTGTTTCTGGGTCAAAAACCAAGTTTAGTGAATGGGCTACTGTAGGCATTCATAGAAGTAGAAATAGGCTTTATGAACTATATAGAGAGAGAGAGGAGAACAAGAACGATGACTTCTTAGTTTACGTTAAGAATTATTCAAGGACCTTTAAGCAAGTTTGCTTAACTGCTAAGTCAAATTTCATAAGTCTTAAACTCAAAGCTTCTGACAATAAGGTAAAAACTGTGTGGAAAATTATAAATAGAGAAACAGGTAATACAAAAACTCGCGATAATCAAATCACCCTAAACAAGGGTGACAAACAAATCACATCAAATAAAGACGTGGCCTTAGCGTTCGAAGATTTTTTCTCCACCATAGCCATTAATACCACGAAATGTCTTCAATCATCTGCGATTGGAGCTCAAAAATTACTTTGTGCTAATATGACTAAATGTAATATAAGCTTTGATTTCACCCACATAGATTCAGTTTCTATTATTAAGGCATTTAAATCGCTCAGTTTAAAAAAAAAACTGAGGATTTATGGGAAACGTCAGTTAAAGTCATACATCATGTCATAGATATAATTGCACCTCACTTAGCTTTTATCTACAATAATTGCATTTCAGAGGGGGTCTTTCCAAATCTTACGAAATATATTAAAGTCTTACCAATTTTTAAATCGGGCGTGAGGAGTGATTTAACGAATTTCCGACCCATTTATATTCTACCTGTTTTAAGTAAAGTTTTTGAGAAGTTAATGTTAAAAGATACGTTAGGTCACTTCAATAGAAATAAACTGCTTAACAGTAATCAGTTCGGCTTCACCAGAGGACGATCCACAACTGATGCAGCATCTGTACTCATTAAATATATATACAATATTTGGGAGACATCTTGTGATGCAATAGGATTTTTTTGTGACCTTTCCAAAGCTTTCGATTGCGTAGATCATGCGACTCTTATATTAAAATTAGAACATTATGGTCTGTCAAATATTTCTCTAAATCTTATGTCTTCATATCTTAGTGATAGAACACTAACGGTTGTTGTAAACCAAACTAAGTCCATTGGAGCAGCTGTTAAATTAGGTGTGCCACAGGGCTCTATATTAGGTCCTTTCTTATTTCTCGTTTACATAAATGACTTACCACCCGCGATAGTTAACCTTTGTGATATTGTGCTATTTGCTGATGATACATCATTTAACAGCTGCTCCAATGGACTTAGTTTGGTTTACAACAACCGTTAGTGTTCTATCACTAAGATATGAAGACATAAGATTTAGAGAAATATTTGACAGACCATAATGTTCTAATTTTAATATAAGAGTCGCATGATCTACGCAATCGAAAGCTTTGGAAAGGTCACAAAAAAATCCTATTGCATCACAAGATGTCTCCCAAATATTGTATATATATTTAATGAGTACAGATGCTGCATCAGTTGTGGATCGTCCTCTGGTGAAGCCGAACTGATTACTGTTAAGCAGTTTATTTCTATTGAAGTGACCTAACGTATCTTTTAACATTAACTTCTCAAAAACTTTACTTAAAACAGGTAGAATATAAATGGGTCGGAAATTCGTTAAATCACTCCTCACGCCCGATTTAAAAATTGGTAAGACTTTAATATATTTCGTAAGATTTGGAAAGACCCCCCTCTGAAATGCAATTATTGTAGATAAAAGCTAAGTGAGGTGCAATTATATCTATGACATGATGTATGACTTTAACTGACGTTTCCCATAAATCCTCAGTTTTTTTTTTAAACTGAGCGATTTAAATGCCTTAATAATAGAAACTGAATCTATGTGGGTGAAATCAAAGCTTATATTACATTTAGTCATATTAGCACAAAGTAATTTTTGAGCTCCAATCGCAGATGATTGAAGACATTTCGTGGTATTAATGGCTATGGTGGAGAAAAAATCTTCGAACGCTAAGGCCACGTCTTTATTTGATGTGATTTGTTTGTCACCCTTGTTTAGGGTGATTTGATTATCGCGAGTTTTTGTATTACCTGTTTCTCTATTTATAATTTTCCACACAGTTTTTACCTTATTGTCAGAAGCTTTGAGTTTAAGACTTATGAAATTTGACTTAGCAGTTAAGCAAACTTGCTTAAAGGTCCTTGAATAATTCTTAACGTAAACTAAGAAGTCATCGTTCTTGTTCTCCTCTCTCTCTCTATATAGTTCATAAAGCCTATTTCTACTTCTATGAATGCCTACAGTAGCCCATTCACTAAACTTGGTTTTTGACCCAGAAACAGTTTTCATCTTGAAATTATTATTAAACTGGTGAAGAATTATACCGAACAAATCATTATAAATACTATTAGAATCCTTATGTGAAAAGGATAACCCACAGATACTACTCTGAACTTTATTTTTAAATAATTCCAAACAATTGCTGGTTATGGGTCTGTATGTTATTGTCTGTGGTTCTTGATGACAATCATTTAAAAAAGAAGCTTTTTGGCCACTATGATCAGAATTAAAGCAATTAAATATTTCCTTATCCAAACATTCGCAATTACAAAAAATATTGTCTAAACAGGTTGCACTTGAAACACCTATCCGTGTAGGTTCAAAGAACAAATTATTTAAGTTAAAAGATTTAAATAAACTTAAGATCTTAATAGTATTATTTGACGATTCAAGTAAGTTAACATTAAAGTCTCCACAAACAATAACATGCTTTTGGGTTTTACATGCTAACTTTAACACATTTTCCATACTGGATTCAAATGTGCTGAAATCAGCCGATGGTGATCTGTAAACACAAATAATTATGTAATTATCTAGTTCTACGCTAGAAATTTCTACAAGCCTTTCTATGGATAGCCTAACAATATCTTTCCTTTCTTTTGATTTTACTGTCCTTTTAACAATTATTAAAGAACCACCATGAATAGCGGATTTTCGGGCAAAAAAACTAACTAATTCAAAATTAACAAAATCAAAATTTAATTGATCAGGTCTAAGCCAATGTTCAGTAATACACATAATTTGTACATTTTCAGTGTCTAAAAATAATCCTACTTCTAATTCTTTGCTGGAAAACCCTTGAATATTTTGATTAATTATATTTATATTCAAAGGTGTTTCCGCTGTCCTATAATTTAGTTTAAATGATTAGGAATGGCATTTGTACCACAATTATATTTATTTGGTTCTATATTAAAAGTCAAAAGTTCTACCAATGTCAAAACGCCTTCAGGGTGCTGATGGGACTGCCGCGCTACTGCAGTGCGTCCGGTATGTTCGCGGCGGCGAGCGTGCCGGGATTTCACGCCATCATACGCGCCAGAACGGCCTCGCTTATGCGCCGGGTGCGCGGCGGCTCCAACACCATCCTGAGCGCGCTTGTTGAACGGGCGGACTGTCCAATGATGCGACACTGGGCGGAGGTGCATGCACCGGTGGGTGCCCCCGTCCGGCGTTATTAGTTGTTTTATTGTGTGTTGTTATTCATGTACCTACTAACACTAGTTTTCTAAGATTATTGTAACTAACTAAATATGGACCCAGAGTCCGAAATAAATGATTTTATTTATTATTATTTTATTAAAATATATTTCTTTGGTAAATGAATTTTTTCAGATGTTAGCGTGAGGCGCTTGATGAATTTATTTAGGTCGAAGAAATGATATTTGCTATTATAACATATAGCATTATACATTAAAGAATTTAAGTGTGCTACTTTATTATTATAATTATATGGCATATTTTGTGAATATGGTAATGCACAAAGTATAATTTTACCTATTCCGGCCTCTTCGATAAGGTTTAATATTGATATTAATCTATCTACACTAGACTTATCTATACCAAGACTGTTTCCTACTAAAATCACTAGAGTAGTAGAACTGTCATAACTTCCCTTTGAAATTAAATGACATAATTGCATAAGACTTGCATTATGAAAACAATATTTTGTAACATTTCGTCTCAATTTATTACTTAACATGGAACCCATTCCAGACCCTATCTGATCTGAATAAATAATAGTTTTATTGTTAGTAATTTGTCTAGGGGACTCACTTAAAACTACTTTTGGGGTACATAGCTTAGAAGTATCAAGAGCCACATCTGGCTGAACCACAGCTGTTGGTAAAGATCCTAAACAATTACAATTACCAATACCATTATTGATTAAAGAATTAAAACGCTCCTCATTATATTTACTACTCTCCAACAATTGTGTGAATGCCAGCATGTGCTCCTTGATTTCGCTTTGAGCTGTTGAGTATTTTAATGACATATCCTCAAGTTTATTTCTTAATCTACTTATCTCAGCATTTAGTTTTTGAATACTTAAATCATGTTCAGTCATATCTGAATCTAATTTTTCATTGCATTTTTGAACCCTATTTTTCATAACCGTTAACTCTAATTTCATTTTAGAATAGTTTTTAATACACCTCTGACTTTTAATTAACTTTTTAGTACGCCTTATGTATTTATTTATATTAACATATTTCTTTAACTTATTGTTACTATTAAAAAATATAAGGTTCTTAATGTTACTGTCCTTGTTATCCTTATTACCTAACATCTCCTGATACAAATTTTGTGTAATTGAACTGTCATAACACTCACGTTCTCTCCGTAGGTAATTTAATTCTTCATTAGCAGCACCAAGTTCTTCTTCGAGGTTAATTATTCGGTTCAGTGCTACTTCATGGGTAGAAGCGCACTGGTTAAAGTTATCTACCAGGGTCTGCAACTGCTCCACCCTATCTTGTGAATCGATAAGTTTATAATTGTATTCGACAAGGTCGTTCCTTAGCACTGTGTTTTAGCCAACATTTTCTTTTGCTCTTCCTCGCAATCTTCCCTTTCCCTTAGTAACTGGTCATTTAAGGTGTTGGCAGCTTGCAGCTCTTTCAAGGTAGCCTTAAGTTGTATCTCAAGCTGGCGTGTAGTGGCTTTGCGCGATTTGATGTTCGATGCGGCCATGGTTTCACAGTTACTCCACAATCACACTGAAAGATATTAAACTAGTGAGTAAGTGGAGGGGGAGTTTGATAAGCCGGTGATTTTATGCAAGGTTGTGTGTGAATAGATGTTGGTGAACAGTGTATCGTGGAGGGCAATGTCTGTGGCAAATGTGACTAGTCTCAACTTATACTTCCACTGTATGTCAAGCAAAGAGAGATCGCACGGTGCCAATGTATGTAATTGACGTCGCTCACGGCTTCAGCAATGAGCAGAGAAAGCCTACACCGAAACTGCAAATACTGCAACCATAAGTGACGGACACGAATATTTAACCTTCACACAAGAACTCGATAAAGAGCTACACAAGGCTACAAGAGCTAGCAAAAATGTTTCCACTGCCAACAGAGACTTAGACTCTATTATAAGAGTCGAAATGTGTATTTATGATAGTACTGGCGGTGGACGCGAAGTCTACCTTAAAGCTGCATACAATTATTTGTTAACAATACAGCCGACGAGTGTTGAAGCTGAACGAACTTTTTCTTCCGCCGGCTATTTTTGCAATAAACTGAGAAGCTCATTAGCTGATAAATTCAGGGGAAAAACAATAAATAAATAATAATTGAAATTGTTCAAGTAATTGTTGATTTTATGATGTTGATTTTATTTTCTATTTTTGTTTATAATTGTTATATAATTAAACTTTAATAATGCCTGAAAAGTTGTTGTTTTCATTAATACTACTGAAAATATAACTCTTTTAACTGAAATAGGAAAAATTACGTAATTTTTCGTATTTTTTTAAAATAAATCCGTTATCAATAACGTAATTGATATTTCCGTAATTTTGGAAGCCCTAACGCTAACATCTGAAAAAATTCATTTGCCAAAGAAATATATTTTAACTTTGGTAGAACTTTTCGCTTTTAATATAGAACCAAATAGATATAAAAAATACCAAACAACAAAAAATATAAATTCCAATCCTGCTGCTGACATACAGACTATTTTCGTGTTACAAAAAAAGAACCATTCGTTCTATATATAACCTAAACTCCCGTGATTCCTTAAGATTACTATTTAAAGAAATTAATATTTTGACAGTAGCATCACAATTTATTTATGAGATTATTATTTATGTCATTAACACACCTAAATATCTTAATAATAACTTGATCATACAAATATGTAAACATTGTATATTGTCTAGGGGACACAGTTTCTGTAGGAGAATGTATCAAAACTTTTTATGTGGTTGTTTTGTACCGTCCTAGGTAAGTATAATTTTCATTTATTTTTTACATACATACATACATACATTAAATCACGCCTGTTTCCCAGAGGGGTAGGTATTTATTTTTTATACTTACTATTTATGAGTTCTTGTGGAAATGTGACACATTTTCCTGCTCAACTACGCATATATTTATATACATATTTTTTTGTTACATTCATTGTTTTATATAATGCTAGGTTAATTTTTTTTTCGTTCTATAATATCATATCATAAGCAATGTTTAAAAAACGACTGACTGTTGAGTTTCTTGCGGCGTTTCTTCTCAGCAGTGGTCTCTTGCGAAGCGCTGGTAGATTTTTGACGTGTAAAAGTGCCCGTGCGGCCTACTTACTGAATAAACATCTTTATCTTTATCTTTATCATATCAAATTGTTTTCGTGGCTGACATCCGAATGATGTTTCGACAATCGGTGGTTCACCGAGATGACCGGCGCTACCAGTTAATTTTGTGTGTATGATTTGACCACTACCACGTACGGACATAAATCCAGTCCATATATGGCAATCCGGAATTTGTTGGAATTGGCTCATCGTGAGCAATTGAACTATCCCCGTGCGGCGGCCATCTTGGAGGATTCCGTGTATGTCGATGACGTGTGCACTGGGGCTTCTACCGTCACGAAGGCTTTAATTTTACGGGAAGAGTTGATTGGGATCCTGAAGTCAGGAGGGTACGAGTTGTGCAAGTGGTTGTCAAATTGCCCTGACTTGTTGAGTGGAACATCAGCAGGATCCTCTCTTGTTTGAAGATGCGGACAACCGTAACTTGATTGAAGTCCTTGGCATACAGTACCAGCCCGTCCAGGATGTCTGCACTAATCGGGTTAAGTTGGACTCCCCTAAGACCTGGACGAAGCGCTCGGTCTTATCGACTGTTGCTCGGACCTTCGATTCTAATGGATGGATCACACCTGTCATTTTTCTGGCTAAGTTTTTTGCAGAAGCTGTGGACAGGGAGAATTGTTAAGAGAATGGTGTTCGATTGTTTCCTCACTTACGGACTTGAACCGGATTTCCTTGCCCAGACTCTTTCTGCCGTTCGGCAAATGTAGAGTTAGTCTCCACGGGTTTTGTGACGCTTTCGAACGAGGGTACCGGGCCGTGGTATTTTTGCGGACTATTAGTCAATCTGGTCACGTTGGGATTCATTTGGTAATGGCCAAGAGTAAAGTGGTAGCTATCAGGACTAGGTTAACTATTCTTAAGTTGGAATTGTCGGGAGCAGCCCTCCTTACTAGACTCCTCAATCATGTTTGCGATACTTTGGTTCGTACTGTTGAGATTTCAGATGTTTTTGCGTGGACTGATAGTGAGATCGTTATTTGTTGGTTTTTGTTGCGAATCGAATTTCACAGATCCAGAGCTCTGCGACCCCGCTGATCTGGTGACATATTCCAGGAGAATTGAACCCTTCTGACTGCGCTTCGCGAGGCTGCGAGGCTCCGTCACTTATAAACCATTCCCTGTGGTGGGGACCTGGTTGGTTGTCGCATCCTGGAAGGCCTGGCCTCAGAATCGGTTCTCCTCTCCCGAGGCGTGGCCAGGTTTACGTGTTGGCTTTGTGAAAACGCAACCTGCATATAATTTGAATTCTCTTTTGGACGGGTACAGTTCGTTGTCAAAATTGATTGGGGTTACCGGTTGGATCCGGCGGCTTTTACACCGGAACCCAACTAAGAAGGATTTGGCATCGGTTTTGTTGCCCTTGGAACGCCAAGAAACTTTGATGTTTTAGGTTCGTGTAGCGGAACACTTCGAATCGACTATTGAAGGTCTCAAGGAAGGATCGACATTTAAGTGTCCCCTTGCTCGTTTGAATTCCTTCATGGACGAGTCGAGTCTGCTTCGAGTCGGCGGTCGACTTCGAAACTCGAATTTGCCTAATGGGGCTCGTCATCTTTTATTGCTCCCTAAAGGAGGAGCTTTGGTGAATCTGTTGGTGTCGGATCGACACATTGCTAATGCTCACGCAGGCTGCAACGCCCTTTTAGCCACTTTAGAACGTGAAATTTGGATTTTGTCTGCCAGACGCACTATTCGCGGCATTATTTTCAGATGTATGGCGTACTATCGCTTGAAGGCCGCTCTCACGCAGCCGATGATGGGTGATCTGCCATCCGACAGAGTCTCTGAGAGTCGGGCATTTGCTTATGTGTGTACGGACTTTGCCGGGCCCTTATTGGTGAAGACCTCTCAGCTTCGCAACGCTCGATCGGTCAAAGCGTATTTGTGTGTGTTTGTCTGTCTCGCCTCCAAAGCAGTTCACTTGGAACTGGTATGTGCCCTCAGCACAGAAGCGTTTCTTGCGACGCTAGGTAGATTTGTATCCCGCCGAGGACTTCCATCTCTGATCCGCTCTGATAATGGTTTTAACTATAAAATTCAAATTCAAAATTCAAAATATTTATTCAGTAAATAGGCCACATCAGGGCTCTTTTACACGTCGGTAACATGAGTGAATCTACCAGCGCTTCGGACAAGACCATCATTGCGGAGAAGAAGCGCCGCAAGAAACTCCAGCAGAAGGTCATTTTTTCAATCATCTATATATATAAAAGAGGATGTCCTGAATGACTGACTCATCAACGCCCAGCCCAAACCGCTTTAGATAAAGATTTGGAATTTTGAGGGAAAGTTGATTTTTTAACGTAGGCGTCCTTTAAGAAGGGATTTTTTTAAATTCAACCCCTAAAGGGGAAAAAAGGGGTTGCCAAGTTTCTATGGTAAAAAATGTTTTTATGGTCCAATTTACTTGAAACTTGGTAGACATTGCTCTTCAATGCAAATAATGAGACACGTATTTCCGCGATTACTAAAATTCTACCCCTAGAGGGATGAAAGGGGGTTGCCAAGTTTGTATGGGAAAAAATGTTTTTATGGTCCAATTTACTTGAAACTTGGTAAAAATGCTCTTTAATGCAAGTAATGAGACATTTATTTCAGCGATTACTAAAATTCAACCCCTAGAGGGATGAAATGGGGTTGCAAATTTTTATGGGAAAAAATATTTTTATGGTCAAATTTACTTGAAACTTATGGGGGGAGTAGCGGGAAACTAATTCTACGCGTACGAAGTCGCGGGCGTCCTCTAGTAATAACATAATAATACTTAAAAGTAATTTACATTAAGTAATAATAAGGTAATAAAGTAATAAACAATAAATTCTTAAAACTAGCAAAAATAAAATTATTACAAATGTAAGGTCAATAAACCTTAAACTAATAATAAAGACTATGAGAACAACACGACGCGGTCTCTACGTCAAAAGCCATAACTAAGTAGAATGATTAATTGAACAATAAGTCCTTGCAAACGTGAACAGACCGGACCCCACAAACAGCACCCGTTCACGAGTATGACGCATATCTCAACCATGTGTTCGGGAAAGTGGCGACCCGATCAACGACGCCGCCGTAAGCAAACCCTTTGACCTTTGAGCGAGCATGTCATGCTCATGCTGCCGGACAACCAACATAAAAGTAATATTGTGTGAAACAGCTGTCCGTCGAGAAACATCACAGTGTGTTCTCATTTAAAAGCGTCTTGTACACACAAGAACTAGTAAAGGTAAAAAACCGGTCAAGTGCGAGTCGGACTCGCGCACCGAAGGTTCCGTATTGAAGATAATATGCTTGGTAACCGCAAAAGAAAATACTTATTTTGTTATAAGCTTTATATTCCAGGCAATAAGGTCGATTTTGACTAGCCTAAATTTTAATACAGATTTTCTTAGTTTTTTTGTTATTTCTCAAAAGCTGTAAATAATGAACACTTTATTTTATTTTTCCCGAAAATAAGTAATTATCCATACGTCAGGATTTTTTTCAGAATTTTTGATTAATAAACTTCGGAGATAAGGGGGGGGGGGGAACGGTCATTTTTTGTACATTTTTGGCTATAAATCAAAAAGTACATCACAGAAAATTTTCAAAAAAATTGTTTTGAAATGTGCAGATTAAGACCTTTCATATGACACCCCATTTGCTATAATCGAACCACTTTCATTTTTGAACCCCCATTCTAGACCCCTTTTCAATTATTAATAAAATTTATTTCATATTTTTTTTACTACAAATAGATGCGGGCTAGCAAGTTGTACAACTATGCCAAATTTTAAGTTGATAGCATTTGTAGTTGCTGAGAAAATCTGCTGTGACATACATACAGACAGACAGACAGACAACGAAGTCTCACCATAAGGGTTCCTTTTGTACCATTTTGGTACGGAACCCTAAAAATAATAATACAGACAGTGAACATAAAATTGAGTGCTTGAATACGCAGTTTGCTTAAAGGCTATGTTAATCAAGGTATAAATATTGTAACTATCGTAGATGCTATTTAAAGACATCTTGGTCACTAATGAAGTCATTTACAGTGTAATATGCCGTACCCAACAAGCAGCGCTTGATGTGAGACTTAAATTTATTGAACGGCATATTGACGATATCAGATGGTATCTTGTTGTAAAATCGTATACAGTTCCCCGCAAACGAAGTGCTTACCTTAGGCCTGGTTCCCACTATGCCGGACCGGCAATTTTGCCGGATCCGGTAAGGGTAGTGGCTGTACAATTTATATGAAGCTGTTCACATTATGCCGTGTGAACAGCGTCACTAGCCTTACCGGCATCCGACAAATTCGCCGGTCCGGCATAGTGGGAACGAGGCCTTACGGCGACGGTGACCTGGAATAGCGAGCTTATCCCTGTTTCTAGTATTTAAATTATGAACGTCGCGGTTATGCCTAAACGCATGTATGTGTTTACGTACATACATAATATTCTCAAAGATATATTGACACGCGACTGTAAGAATATTGATTTCTTTAAATTTATCCCTCAGCGAAACACGAGCGAGACCCTAATTGATAAATAGCACGTACAGCCCGCTTCTGTAGTACAAAGATGATTTGGATGTCAGCTGCTTGTCCCCATAGCAAAATTCCGTAGCTCATAACACTATGGAAATAACTATAGTACACAAGTCGCCGTCTCGACGTCAGTCAGTTGTCGAATCCGCTTTACCGCATAAGCCGCCGAACACTGACAAATCACTGGGTGACGAGTTTATAGTGACGGCAGTAATAAAACCCAATGCTCCGATCGAAGAAGTTCTGCTGACGTGTGATAAATTATCTAGAAACTTTACAAAGTTAGATTATATTTTAATTTTAGGTGGATCTAATGACAAGAACCCAACAAGTTTTAAATGTTTTGTCTACAATCACTTATATTTACTTGCTAATACAAATGTTTTGGTTGGTGAAATACAATCCAATAACTACTTGAATGTACACAAACTAAATGATCTGTTACGCATGGTCTGCTCTCAGTTCCAGCATACCTCGTTTGTACCTTTTGATCACAATAATTTACTAAAACACGTCTGTGGTCTATTATTGAGGGAAATCTTACGTATCGACTATCATAAAAATCGTAGAGACCATAAACTCCACCAAAAAACTCAAACGCAAACCAAGGGGAATTGCCAGCCACAGCCAACTCAAAAACCGAATAAAAAACCAAATCAAAAACGTATTACAGATTATTTTATAAGCAAAAGTGGAAAAATTAACCCAACATATCATACTAATACTAAAAATAAACTACAAAGCACCATCCCTGACCTATTTAGGAAAATTCAATTAAATCAGGCTAGAACGAAGAAAAATATTACAGATACAGTCTTATAGACACGGCAGAGGAGGTTATCAAATCAGATTTTTTTCGTGACTAACAAAACAAAACTCAGCGTCAACGATAACAGTAAGCGTAAAAATCGTGCTATACTGTCTAAACTTGATAAACGTTGTATGTCTACCTCTTCTTGCAATTTAAATACTATGACAATCTTTAACCAAAACATAGGAGGACTGTGCGGCAAATTAGAGTTCCTAGAGATAGCATTACAGGACTTAGGTGAAAAGGGTAATGATATTGATATAGTGTGCCTTAGTGAGACATTTGTTCGCGCAGGCTCTGTAGGTAATATCAAGCTTAAAAACTTTAAATTAGCTTCTGCCTACTGTCGTGATAAGGGGAGAGGTGGAACTTGCATTTTGACTAAAAAAATGTATGAAACTAAGATTTTATCCTATGTTACACAGCTTGCGACTAGGTTCTATTTTGAATGTTGTGGCATCGAGGTGATTGGCATAGGAATCATTATCATTACTATTTACAGGATTCCAGAGCAAACGAAATCTCATGTAGGTATTTTTCTTCATAAACTGGATAATCTATTATATTATTTGACAACTAGGTATAAAAATAAAAAAATTATAATCTGTGGTGACTGGAACATCGACATATTAAAAAAAAATGCAGCTGCTACTGATCTTAGTGATCTGCTTTTAAATTATAACTTCGCTGCACATATATTAGTCCCCACAAGACTAAATGCCTGTATCGATCAAATTGCGAGTAATGTCAAATCGGTTAAATCAGATGTATACCCCTTAGGTCTCTCTGATCACGAGACTGCCCAGACAATAACCCTGCCAGTAAAAAAACTTAATATATTTACAACTTGGTTTGAGTATAGACGAGATTACAGTTCTGATAATGTCCAAAAGTTTTGTGAATGCATGTCAGCTCTTTCTTTTTCAGATATAATAAACTCGACAAACGTAACAGATGCGTTTAATAATTTTTACGACCTAGTACGCCTATTTTATGACTTATGCTTCCCCTTAATTAAAGTTAAGATTACCAATAAACCAAAAAAAATTAGTTGGCTTACGAAGGGGTTAAAAAAGTCATGTAAAGTTAAACGTAATCTCTACCTAAATTACAGACATTTGAAATGTAACAAATCTTTAAATAAAAATAAATATAAAAATTATACAAATATCCTTAAGAAGTGCTTGCTTTATGCACAACGAATGAAGAATAATAAATTCATAAAGAATAGCAAGAATAAGTGTAAAGCCACTTGGAATGCGATATCTGACACGGTAATGAATAATGTACATGAAAGCGACATAAATAAAATTCAATATAATGATATAATCTACTCTAATCCCGTTGACATTTGTAACATTTTTAATAATTATTTTATAGATATGCCATTTAATCAAAACTTAACTCTGGATAATTTATCTTATAAAGCTAATTTAAGTTACTGTAATCCACATTCGATGTTTTTAAAACCAGTTGACGAAAATGAAACCTACAATATAATCATGTCCTTAAAAAACAGTAAATGCAGTGGTTATGATGACATTACCACAATCATTCTTAAGCTTTGTGTCAAGTATATTACGGTACCACTAACTCACATCATTAACTTATCTTTCTCTGATGGAATCTTCCCGCAAAATTTGAAATACTCCACTGTTAAACCTTTGTTCAAGAAAGGAGATAGACTAAATACAGATAATTATAGACCCATCACATTGGTCCCTATTTTATCAAAATTTTTAGAAAAAGCTGCATTTAAAAGGATAAATAATTTTTTAACTAAACACAACATACTTTGCTCAGAACAATATGGTTTTCGCGACGGCTGTTCCACCACACTTGCATGTTTTGATCTTGTACGATCCATAACAGAAAGCATTAATGACAGAATCCCGGTTATGTCAATATTTTTGGATATGTCAAAAGCTTTTGACTTTGTCAATCATTCCAAGCTTCTTCATAAACTTGAAGTCTATGGGATCAGAGGGAAAGTGCTCGAATGGATAGGAAGCTATTTATTTAATAGAATGCAGTGTGTACAAATTAAAACAATTGCTGTGAATTGTTCAAGCAAAGTAATAGTAAAACATACTTATAGATCGGAATATAGAGCTAGCAATACTGGTGTCCCACAAGGAAGCATCCTGGGGCCTTTGCTTTTCCTCCTTTACATTAATGATTTACCTAAAGCCACCGCACAAAAATGTATAATGTTTGCTGATGACACAACACTTGTAGTAAAATGCGAAAAGTTGGATACATATGAAGAAATAATTCATAGAGGCCTGATTGACATTATTAAATGGATGAAAATGAATAATTTGCAAATAAATATGAATAAGACTAAATATATACAATTCCATTCCTATAATTCTAATCCTTTACCTATTAAAATTGAGTATGATAATGAAAAAGTAGACAAAGTAGACATATTTAAATTTCTTGGAATAATGATAGATAAGCACCTCAACTGGAAAGATCAAATCAATCAAATTTGTAATAAATTAAATAGATTTGTCTTTGCTCTAAAAAGATTGCGAGACACTGTGTCCGCAGATGCTGCGCTAACGGCCTACCACGGCTATGTGTCCTCGGTTCTTTGCAGTGGCTTAATACTGTGGGGGAACTCTGTACAAATCGACAGAGTGTTTAAAATTCAAAAAAAATGTATAAGAATTTTAAGTAATGCCTGGATGGATGAGACCTGTGTCCCGTTATTTAGAAAATTAAGGATATTGCCACTGCCATGTTTGTATATTAGAGACGTGTGTGTTTTTGTCAAGTCGCACCCTGAATACTTTAAGAAACGCAGTGAAGTTATACAGAGGCAGACAAGAACACATATCATGTCCCTTTTGTACAAACCACCTTGTCGCAAAGACATGTATAAAAGAAATATAGTTAATATGAGCATTGAAGTTTTTAATCATTTACCGTTAGATTTAAGAAGGTTGTCAGGAAATATATTTAAAAGCAAAGTAACAAAATGGTTAATGGAGAAATGTTTTTACAGCGTCAAGGAATACTTGAGTGACAGGCACCCTTAGTTATAAGTTTTTAATGCTGACAAAAATGTAAATAGTATTATAGTTAGTTGGTGATAAATAAGTTAGATTGCGCGACCAGATATTTGTACGCTTGCTCTGCATGCTGAATACAAGAACAATAATGAAACATTTATGAGACCATGTATTTTACTGTATTCTGACAAATAAATGAATTTGAATTTGAATTTGAATTTGAATTTGAATTTGAATTTGAATTTGAATTTGAACTTAGTTTACCTGCAAGTGTGGATATATGCGCACTCCATTGCAGTTTCGAGTCCAGAGTGACACCTAAAATACTGTTCTATGTTCGAAGTGCAGTGTCTCATCCTTCAGTCGTATTCTATCAGCATTCATACTTTTCACGTTGGACAGAGAAAATTTAATGCACTTGGTTTTTTTGGCATTTAAAAGTAAGTTGTTGGCTGTAAACCAGTCAACAATTGTAGACAACGCAACATTGATGTCATTAAAATTATTCTGTTTCCTATCCGCTTTGAATATAAGTGAGGTATCGTCAGCAAACAAGACTATTTCATGTTTATCGCGTACTACATACGGGAGATCGTTAATATAGATTAAAAATAAGAACCCGTTCGAACCCTAGAATAGAGCCTTGAGGCACTCCCATAGCAACAGATGAACCAGAGGATTGTGTTCTGTTAATGTGTACCCGCTGAGTTCTGTGAGCAAGGTAAGATGTAATAAGATCAAGTGCATCGTTTTTGATGCCATAGTAGCTTAACTTCCGCACTAACGTGACATGATCAATACAATCAAATGCCTTGGATAGATTTCAAAACACTCCATTACATCTAGTGATTTTTCCCAGGCATCAAAGATATGTTTTACCAAAGTGGAACCGGCATCGGTAGTAGATCGTCCCTTGGTAAATCCGAATTGACTGCTATGAAGTAGCTTATGTTGATTAAAGTGTGAGGATATTTGATTAAGAATTAATTTCTCAAAAATTTTACTTAGTGCTGATAGTATCGAAATCGGTCTGAAATTTGTAGGGTCTGATTTTGCCCCTGACTTAAACAAGGGTATGATCTTACTATGTTTCATCAGATCAGGAAATACTCCAATATCGACACACTTCTTAAACATATTAGCTAGGTAAGGCGCAGTTGCCTCTAAAATGGAATTAAGTTCTGTAACAGAGAGGCCCCACAGATCTTCAGTCTTTTTGATATTAAGAGACCTAAACGTTTTGATCACAACTTTAGAGGTGACATGATAAAATTTAAACACATTCGTGCATTCCTTAACATTAGATCTTAATAATATTTCAGCCTTATCAGGAGATGATAGTAAAGATTTAGTAATCTCCAAAGGTATGCTCGTAAAAAATCGCTCGAATTCTTTTGCCACATCAAGGTCCGAGTTTACTAGAGTATCTTCAACTTGCAGGCTGTAGTGCGGGTCTCTAATTCTATTCCTACCAGTTTCAGTGTTAATTACATTCCAGACGGTTTTAATCTTGTTGTCAGATTTACAAATTTTGTTCGAATAATACTCAGACTTCGCGGTAGCACAAATCTGCTTGAATTCCTTAGAATAATTTTTGACGTACTCTAGAAACTCAGGCCTATGATCGACAGCTCTTATACCATCTCATACAATTTGTACCTCTTTTTATGAATCTCCGGTGTAGCCCAATCACAAAATTTCGTACCTTGCTTGGCTTTTACCTTTTTCAGACTAAAGCAGGCATCAAATTCCTTAATAATACAATTAAATAAAGAAGTACATACCTAAACTATCCGGATCTTCCCCAGTAGGTACACGTCATATAACTAAGTTTGTTAGTGACCTTGTTATTAAATAATTCTAATCAATTTTCAGTAATTTGTCTAAGTATAAACTCTTGGGGCGCTTTATCAGTCTTCCCCGTAAAGGAAGCTTGCTGGCCGCAGTGATCCGAACTTAAGATATTGATTACGGATTTCTCTTTTTTTCGTTATTTAAACGAAGTTTGTAATTATTTGAATAGTAATAAGGACATTTTAAGATTTGCTATGGCCCGAATGGGCCTTAGGTGGCAATTTGACCCCCCCAGTGTGCCCACATTGGGGTGGTATTTTTGAAGCTGTTGTAAAAGTTACAAAAACGCATCTCCGCCGAGTTATTCGTGAAACTATATTAACGTTCGAGAAACTTGCAACGGTATTTTGCAAAGTTGAGGCCGTCCTCAACTCGCGCCCTCTCTGCCCTGTCTCGTTGGACCCAAATGACCTAGAAGCATTGACTCCTTTCTTGATCGGTCAGCCCCTTAACGCTCTGCCTGAATACCCCTTCAGAGAAGTAAAATCATCATGCTTAAGTCAGTTTGAATTGCTCCAGCAGATGACCCAGAGCTTCTGGCATCGTTGGTTGCTAGAATATTTGCATATTTTGCAGCAGCGCGTTAAGTGGACTCACAAAATTGATCCTCCTAAAGTTGGAGATCTAGTCTTAGTTAAGGAATCTAATTTGTTACCTTTGTATTGGCGTCGTGGACGCATTGTATCTTATCTTATCTTGTTGGTGGGGTCCTTACGGATACACTTCGACCCTTTGGGATCTTTTGAGTAATTACCCCTCTTTTAGCGCTTAATCCAATGCAGCCTCCACTCCTTCCAAAAAGCGGATAGTGGAGTGCAATGGCAGTGCCTTGAAATCGTTCGGTTCTGGGTAGCCACAACCGAGGATTTTCATTCTTACTCCGGCGAGGGCATCACATTCACACAGTAAGTGTTTCATGGTCTCCACCTCTTCGCCGCACATTCTACAATCTGTGTTGTCATAAAGGCCCATCTTTTCTAGGAGGTGTTTAACTCCAAAGTGCCCAGTAAACACTCCGATAATGTATCGGAGTTGTCTTCTGCTGAGTTTCCAGAGCTTCCTGGTCCAGCACTGGTCAACTCTTTCTATGAAGAGCTTTGCATGCCCTAAGCCCATAGTAGTTTTCCACTCTTTTTGGTGATACTCTAGGGCGTTGTTATTCAGGACTGCTTTTATGGTGCCCAGTGAGGGTGCCACAAATAGTTCAGGTCCGACGTATGCGCCCTTGGACCCTTCCCTTGCCAGCTCGTCCGCGGCTTCATTCCCGGGAAAGCCTTGGTGTCCTGGAATCCACATCAGTTTCACTTTATTGTGCCTGCCAAGCCTGTTTAAGGCTTGGATTCCATTATAGACTAGTTTAGAGTCTACTCTTGGCGCTGTAAGCGCCTTAAGTGCCGCTTGGCTGTCGCTTAGAATATAGATAGTTCTCTCCTGTGGAGGCCTGCCAATATTCTCCTGCGTGCAGGAAATTATCGCATACAACTCCGCCTGGAAGACCGTTGCGTAATTGCCCATACTTGTGCTACTTTTATAGTCTTTGGCGTGAATACCCGCCCCCGTACCGGAGCTCATTTTTGAACCATCCGTGTACCATATTGAGTTGTCTTCCTCTGATAGGTGCAACCCATCCTTCCATTCTTCCCTTGTTGGAATGTGGACTTTGAAGTTCCTCCGGAATACATACTTGGGTTGCATTTTGTCGCAACTCATCGTCAGTATTCTGTCTAGAACAACATTGTGTGCCATTTTTGTGTGTCTGGTTCTAGGCGCTGCGTCATTCCACAGGCCAGTCTCTTTCAACCTTTGTAGTGACTTGCACGCCTCAGACTGTATGGCGATATGTAGTGGTTGGAGGTTTAGTAGGACCTCCATTGCTGCCGTCGGCGTCGTTCTGAACGCCCCTGTTATAGCCATGCAGGCCACCCTCTGCACTTTAGTAAGAGAGTCCTTGCATGTCCTTAATGTTGTTCTTGGCCACCAGGCCAAGCAGCCGTACAAAATTATGGGCCTTACCATCATTGTATAGATCCACTTCAGTACTTTAGGGTTAAGGCCCCATGTCTTACCATATGCTGATCTGCACATTCCAAACACTCTCAGCGCTTTGGTTATTGCGTTGTCTACGTGTTTTTTCCAAGTGAGTTCTTTATCTAGTATGATACCTAGATATTTTACCTCGCCCGACAATTTTAGTACCTCGCCAAACAGCTTTAGCTGTTTAATCTGTTTGAGGTCCCGTTTCTTAGTAAATGGTATTACTACAGTTTTGCTGGGATTGATGGATAGTTGATGGCTAATGCACCAGCTTTCTACCTTTTCCAGAGCTTTCCCCATGATTCCCGATAATGTTTCCGGAAACTTCCCGTTGATAAGTATCACGAGATCATCTGCATACCCAACAGTGCATAGTGGGCCGGTGTTGAGTTCCTCGAGGAGAGAGTTTACCACCAGGCTCCATAGAGTTGGGGAGAGTACCCCCCCCTGGGGACATCCTTTTGTCGTTGTGGCGAATAAGACGTCGCCTTAAAGGCTTGACATTATTAGCCTACTGTTTAGCATGTTACCTATCCATTTACAAATGGTTGGTTCAATGCCGTGCCCAGCAGCAGATGTGCTTATGGCTTCGAACGTAGTCTTGTCAAATACTCCCTCCACATCGAGAAATGCCGCGAGACAGATCTCTTTGTTCTCAAGTGCATTTTCAGCTTTATTCACTACAAGATGAATCGCAGTATCTGTGGATTTACCCGGTTGATACGCGCATTGCATTTTATGCAGTGGATATCGCCTTAGAGGTCCGTCTCTTATGTGCCTATCTACCAGCTTCTCTAGTGTTTTTAGAAATAATGATGATAGGCTTATCGGCCTGTATGATTTGGCATCACTGTAATCTGCCTTGCCTGGTTTTGGCAGGTAGATCACTTTTAAAAGCCTCCATACACGTGGAACGTGCCCGAACGCTAAGCACGCTCTGTACAGCCTGCTTAAATGCGGAACAATTATATTTCCGCCCTCTTGTAGTAG
The DNA here is from genome assembly GCA_948252455.1 of Acleris cristana. Lineage (NCBI taxonomy): Eukaryota > Metazoa > Arthropoda > Insecta > Lepidoptera > Tortricidae > Acleris > Acleris cristana. The sequence goes on along the minus strand of OX411771.1, from coordinate 20,817,137 downwards.
GATTGGATATATCTCATCCGGGCCCGGCGCTTTGTAAGGTTGGAACGTGGATAATGCCCACCTTATCTTGCTGTCGTCTACTACCTTTTTGGCAGTGTCCCAATTGTATCTTGTTGTGCGTGCTGTCTGCTCTGACACACAAATTGGTACACTGTCTATTTCACTCTCACGTATGATGGAGCCGGGAAAGTGTGTGCTACACATAACTTTCAGGGTATCCAAACCCGTTTCAGTCATCCTTCCCTTATCGTCTTTTATTGACGTTAACGGAGCTGACCTTGTTACTGCTAGTGCTTTTGTGAGTCTCATACCTTCTGGTATTGACCCTATTTGGTTGCAGTGGTTCCGCCACGCACTCCTTTTTGCTTTTCTTACAGCTTTATTATACTCCGTGAGCTTGTGAGCGTAGTTACTAAAGTCCTTCGTCGCCTTCGCGTCATTGAAGATCGCCCTGGTTTCACTTCAGATTTTGGTTATCTCAGGGTTCCACCAGGGTATCTTCTTGGCTAACACCCTTTTTTCCAGGCAGTTATTGGTCCAAGCGGTGTGTAACGCCCGTACTATGTTGTCCGCTTCAAATTCAATGTCGATAATAGAATTGAGCTTACCTTTTGGATCCCCTAGTTCTACCTTTAGGTCACGTTTAAAGGATGACCAATCAGTGTTCCTAGGATTTCTTTTACGCACAGTTTCAATTGGTATGTCGGTCCTGTACCTAAAGCATATATACCTATGATCTGAAAGTGAGATTTCATTGGAAACATGCCAAGAGTAAATATCTTCGTAAATGTGGTTAGACGCCACCGTTATGTCAATCACTTATCCACGCCTAGCATTGACGAAAGTTGGGATGTTCCCTTTATTAAGTAATTGTAAAGAAGAGCTCACCAGAAAATCCAGTAACTTCTCTCCCCGCTTGTTGACATCCGAGCTGCCCCAGATGACGTGGTGTGCATTGGCGTCGCAGCCGATGATCAGGTCGGTGTTCACCTGACTGCCAGTTGCGACAAGACTCCGGAGTTGAGGTGTAATGGGGTCCGTCGCTTCATATGGGAGGTAGGCAGACGAGATGACGAGAGTCTTGCCTAACCTCTTCTTCTGGATCTTAATAGTAGTAAGATCTCTGGAACAGTAAGCATTATAAGGCATGGCATTTATGCCATTTCTGACATTTCTGACACAAGTCCTCATGTTATTCTCGGGGCAAAGGTAATAGATAACTCCCCCCGTGCCGTTTAGTCCCCTGATCTCCCCTTTGTAAATATATGGTTCTTGAATCAGGGCTACATCGAATTTATTACTCTTTAGCTGCCTCGCCAGAAGGGCTGGTGGCTGCCTTATTGTGTTGCAAATTTATTTGTATGCACCTTATGCCTCCCATGGCTTGTTAAATCTGCGGAGGCTTAGGCTTGCTGAGATCAGCAGCCTCCGCCGGCGGCTCGTAATCCTCGGACATGGGTGAAGAGGGGTTTCCGAGGTAGAGGGCTTCTAGGTCCCGCAGGTTCTCGGATGTCGTCACCGAAACCGGTGATGGCTCCCGACACCCACGCGACCCTTCATCCACTCCAACCCCGTTAACCTCATCCACCCCGTCCGACTTCTCGTCCGCTGCCACCTCAGTGGCCACGATCTCGCGGGGAGCCTCTTTAGGGTCGACGCCAGCACCCCTCTTCTCGGCATCGTCCAGGAGTTTAAAGGTGCTGACGTCGATCCCCGATTTTAAAGTGTAGCCGGCGTCCCGGATTACGTCCGCCGACTCCCGGTCCATCAAGATGATGCGCCGGGTGCCAGCCGCCGTCTCCGAGGTGTCGACCACCTTCCACTGGTCAGTGTTCAGCCGCTCGTTGAAGCGTTGGAGCAGCTGAAACACTACCTTTGCAATTACGCATTGTAAATTTGTTTTATGAGTCTGACGGGGTCCCCAGAGTTGCTGAGGTTATGGTCGGAGATTCCGTTTTGCACCGAGCCGTGGCGAGCTTAGCCGGTTTTTGTTATGACTCAAACAGCGTCTGACTTGACGGCTTCACTTGACGTTTTGACGTTTGACACTTGACTTTTGATATTTTGTGAGCGGCGACGTGGTTTTGGTTGTCTCACACCTCAATAGCTTTTTGAGACGTTTCTAAATCGTTGAACATCCGCTACCTGAGCGACAAAATATAACTAGGCACCTGGTGTACCGAGTTTCTGGACACTCCATCGACGCGGTTGGCAAGCGATTTACGTGGTTCGGTCTGGACGTCCTCCAAACACACGCACACACACTTTACACACATACACTTAGAGCCCGTCTCGCCGGCCCTCAGGCCACAGGATCCCTACTCGGGACACTTTTTTGGTAAGTGATTAGTAATCCACCTTTATAACCTTTATGCGCTGTAAGGAAATAATCCAAAAGTTTTCCCGCAGCCCCCTCTAGTTATGCTCCGTTCCTTGTATGCTATTGTCTAGATAGCGAAACGGGGTTTTAACATTCGCCCTGATCTGGACTCCCACTTATAGGTTAGTGTAACTCTTTATTGGGCCCAGCCGCTGACATAGTGATAGGGTTGTAGTTTGGATCCGTACGAAATAGTAAGGTTAGGTTTTTTTTCTTTTGGTAATCGCCTGAAAGACAAAAGTCCTTGCTTTTGTTTACTGTTTTTAATTCATTACTTTGAGAAGAAGAAAAAGGGCAGAGGTGAAAATCCCTTCCGGAGACCTGGAAATGGAGGGCCCAGGTACTGCCGGGCACCCACCGGCTAAAAACACCAATGCCCCTATTACCAACAAGAATTTAGACCCCCGCGGATACAACCCCAGCCAGTGCTGAAAGGCCGGAGGAGAAAGTCCTTCCTCCGTTTACTTATCCGCGAGGTTTTTCCAAAAAGGGGGGATAAGAATGGGGAATGGGATGGGGGGAGACTTATATCTATGTCAGTCGCGGAGTGGGAATCCTGACGCATGCATGCTTACAGACTACGGGCTTCCTTTCTTTTGCCCGACAATGGAAGGGTTGGGTTGGAGATCTTTTTTGGACCGCTTGTGTGGCTGTGGACACCATCTTTATGGGTGTCCACAGGCTACCCTTTTTTTTGTGCTTGGTCTTTTGCCTGGAGATACTATTTTTTGCGCGTGTCTCCTTGCGCTGCCCTCTTTTGTAACCACTTCCATTGCAATTTAGCCTGCAATAATTTAGGGGGGGGGGGTTCAGTTTGACGAGGGACCAGTGAATCGTGAGCGGAGCCTTACCCCAGCCAGTGCTGAAGGGCTCGGAGAGAAAATCATTCTCCCGTTTAGGAGGCCGCAGGATTCCCAACCCACGTCCTACCAACACCCGTTAGGTGTTCGGGAGGTGCGTGCGTCAGGAGGTTGCTTATGTTAACATAGGTACACTTAAGGTTAGAGTTAGCTCGGGTTTAAATTACAGATGTCAGAAAGAGATTAATAAAACACGTTGGTTAAAGTGTAGGAATAGACAATAGTAGATTGTTCAACAAGGGACTAAAACAAGCCATAATGACACGAGATGTTTAGCCACGCGAGCGAGCCAGCGAGCGAGAGTGGCTATAGTTCGAGTGTCATTATGGTTGTTTAATCTCGCGTTAAACACTCTACTTTTCACTTTGAATGCGAGGAAAAAAAAACAACGTTCAGTGCGGGATTAGCCACGTACCTAGCAAGAGTAGCAAATGCTACGGGCCCCGCGCATCCACGTCTAAACTCTAAAATGCTAGTACTTACATCAGTATGCGTATGCGTGTACTCATATTATTATGCATCAGGGTTGACGATAAGATGAATAATCCAGTCGATATTCTCCACCAGAATAACCTAAAACAAACACCCACGCAAAATAGGTGCATATCTAAGTCGCTCAGTTGCGGAAAAAAAGCCCGCCACAACCTGTAACCTAAAACAAACCCAGGGGTCTCTTTATAGAATTTGCTACGGACCCCGTGCTTGCTCAATCCAGCACTGACGAAGTTCTATACACATTTTTATAAAATTGATTATAAGAAAGTTTCTTACAAATTTGTTCCGCGGTTTTTTTCTTTTCTTTTGTATTTTTTTTGTGAAGTGCCGCTTTAAATGTTTGCATATTTAGCCGACAGGTTCAAACTTGAAAACTATTTTAAAACGAATTGGACCAAGCATAATATAAAATGAATTCATCCTTAATATAATTAAACGTATTCATATTCGTAATCATTAATCGTGTTTCACGAAATTAAATCATTTTTATTTTATATTTTTTCTCAGTTGTCATTTTGAGGTTATTTCCACGCGTTAAAAATTGTCTACACCACAGAATAAAAACTAGAGGCATAGAAACCGTACTAAATAGACAGAAAATACATTATGGTTGACTTCTTTTTACTTATGGTTTTCATAGTGAGTTGGAAAGAGATCGTCATTAGGCGTGATTTGGACCTTTAAGCACCAGTGTGGAAGAAAGTAACGCCAAAGAAGACCGGTCGTTGATTTGACGTTTCTTCACCTTCTGATCATGACAGATTAAAGAAGAAAAGACACCTAGGTTTTGTTTCTTTTCCTCTTATCAAAATGTAATCTATAAAGTAGAGACAAGTAGCTAGTGCAACGTTCATCTTATTGCACGGCTTCTATGCCTTTAGTCTTTATTCTGTGGTCTGTACAAAAAGACTGAAAATAGCAATAAATCCTCCATTCACAAACACCATGATTGGATGTTTAGGGGATTCCAAAGTAAATTAAAACAATTTTAATTTAATCCCTAGAGATTAAAAAAGGAACTTTAGTCCCGATGTGCAGAGACTAAAGTAACATTTTAAGAGCATGAGAAGTGAAAAAGTTTATTTTTCTATCTTACATTATGTATGCATAGACACCATAGACTTTTATTGATAACTTTCCAACACCCCAACTTTATCAACAAAAAATGAATTTCCCCACAATACATAGTGGTCCCAAAAACCAAAGCTACTTTATATATACATAAAAAATCAAAGTTAACACTTTACCAATTACAATTTATTTATTTTATTTGTAATACCAAGGGCTTCCATAAACTTATAATGTTTAACTCTTGGTAGACCTTTAGTTAATAAGTCAGCGGGCATATTGGCTGTTGACAAGTATCTTGCTTCGGCTATTTCATTTCTTAAGACATCTCTAATAAAGTGATATCGCACATCAATGTGTTTAGAGCGCCTGTGAGATTGATAATTGTTCGCCAACTTCAATGCACTCTTACTATCATTATATATTATAATTTTATTACAGGAACTTATTATTTCAAGTTCTAGACTCTGTAAATAACGATTTATACGACATGCTTCCGACAAAGCCATATATTGCGCTTCACAACTGCTTAAAGCTACAGTTCGTTGCTTTTTGCTTTCCCAAGAAATAGCAGCACTTGATTTCATAAAACAAAAACCTGTATATGAGCGCTTGTCTGTAGCATCACTAGCCCAATCAGCATCTACAAACCCTACCAGTTCTGCTTATTCTTTGGAATACTTTAAACTTTGCTTTAGGCTTTGGTTTGTGATAAATATTTAGAATTCTTTTAGCATAATTCCAGTGTATATAAGAATAATAATTGTTAAACTGGCTTAAATAACTTACTGAATAAGCAATATCAGGGCGAGTTAGGACTGCTAAATACATTAAACTTCCTATTAATTTTGATAAGGTAATCTCTGTTGACATACATTGGACTTATCAATATGCAATTTACACTCTATAGGAGTTTCAGCTGAATTACAATCAGTCACATCAAACTTCTCTAATAATTGTTTAATATAATGCTCCTGATCTACTGTAATTACTTTTGCATTTTTGTTAATGTTAATTCTCATGCCCAAATATTGTTTTACTTGACCTAATTTTTAGGGTTCCGTACCAAAATGGTACAAAAGGAACCCTTATGGTGAGACTTCGTTGTCTGTATGTCTGTCTGTCTGTATGTCACAGCAGGTTTTCTCAGCAACTACAAATGCTATCAACTTGAAATTTGGCATAGTTGTACAACTTGCTTGCCCGCATCTATTTGTAGTAAAAAAAATATGAAATTAATTTTATTAATAATTGAAAAGGGGTCTAGAATGGGGGGTTCAAAAATGAAAGTGGTTCGATTATAGCAAATGGGGTGTCATATGAAAGGTCTTAATCTGCACATTTCAAAACAATTTTTTTGAAAATTTTCTGTGATGTACTTTTTGATTTATAGCCAAAAATGTATAAAAAATGACCGTTCCCCCCCCCTTTATCTCCGAAGTTTATTAATCAAAAATTCTGAAAAAAATCCTGACGCATAGATAATTACTTATATTTTCTGGGAAAAATAAAATAAAGTGTTCATTATTTACAGTTTTTGAGAAATAACAAAAAAACTAAGAAAATCTGTATTAAAATTTAGGCTAGTCAAAATCGACCTTATTGCCTGGAAAATAAAGCTTATAATAAAATGAGTATTTTCTTTTGCGGTTACCAAGCATATTATCTTCAATACGGAACCCTCGGTGCGCGAGTCCGACTCGCACTTGACCGGTTTTTTATTTTGAATTTCTGACTCAAAGTTTGTATAAAGCTATCAGATTCACTTACAGTTTGAAAATATCAGAAAATCATCGACATAAACACCAACAATAGTCGTTTTATTATCAGTATGATTTTTGAAAAAAACACAAAGTTCCAACTTGCTCTTACTAAACCCTGAATTACATAGTGTTTCCTCTACTACCATGCAAGCGATGACTGTTTCAAGCCATAAACAGCCTTTTTTAATTTCAAAACCTTATTTCAATAGGAAATGAGACATTTATAGGAAAACCTTCAGGCAAATGCATAAATATGTTTTCTTTTAGGTAACCATTAAGAAAAGCTGTTGTGACGTCTAAGTGAGTAATTTCCATGTCTAATTGTACACACAAAGCTAATTATAATCGAAGCGTGGAATTTCTAATGATAGGGGAAAAGGTTTCTTGGTAGTCAACACCTGCCTTCTGCGTAAACCCTTTTGCCACCAGCCTCGCTCGTATCTCACTTTATTGTCTAAGTCAAACTTCTTTCTTAACACCCAATTACATTGCACTACACTCGCGTTGCTGTGAGTATTGACAACTTCCCACACTTGATTGTCTTTAAATGACTGCAGCTCTTCTGCCATCCCCTGCAACCACTGTTGTTTCTCAGGACCACTGATAACATATATGTCTGACTGATATGTCAATCCGTTTTCTCCTGTAGCTGTAGCACACATGTTAGGAAAGCCATACCTGTCGGGTTTCCTCCTTAGCCTCTTTTCCTTAATTGTTTTTTGAGTTTTTTCTGTACTTTGTGGAGCTGTACTAGCCTGTACAGTATTCAAGCTTTCTCCACATGCTTCTGAATGTATAGTTTCATCCTCAACATCTAAGTACTCTGATTCACTCGAACTAGACTTGTTCAGGGATTCTAATTTCACCACAGATTCTTTTACTGACTCCCCCACTGAATCTGTGCTCTCTACAGAAATGGTGACTGTATCTTGACCATTTTTCACACCATTTTCACAAAAACCAACAAGTATATGTTTCTTGGATTTTCTATCCCACTTTGTCCTTTTTTCTTTGGGTATGTGTACCATGACAGGACTCCCACATATACGCAAATGTTGTAAATCTGGTTTTTTGCCATTCTGTTTTTTTTGTCTCATGTGGAGTCTTTTCAACGCCTAAAGCTACTGATTTATTTTTTAAATATACTGCAGTATTGGTAGCTTCTGCCCAAAATTTCTTGGTTAAATCAGCTTCGAAAAGTAAGCATCGCGCCCTCTCCACAATGGTCCGGTTTGATCTCTCGCTGAGTCCATTCTGTTCTGGTGTGTATGGGTTTGTTTTCTGGTGTATGATGCCTTCACGCTTCAAAAAATCTTTAAAATCATTGCTACAGTACTCGCACCCGTTATCTGTCCGCAAAATTTTAATTCTTGTATTCTGATAATTTTCTACCATAGACTCTTTGAAATAATTCAATGTTTCACTTTTGGCCTTTAAAAAATATATGAAGGTCATTCTACTGAAGTCATCAACGAACAACAGAAAATATCTTGCCCCACCTATCGATTCACATTCCATGGGTCCACAAATATCTGAATGCACAATCTGTAGTATCTCTGTGGCTCGCGTACCCGTGGAAAATGGCAATCTTGACTGTTTGCCTTGACAACAAACTTCAGAGCTTGACTTACTTGTCATAAATGTGTCAGGATAAAACATTCCATCGACTAGACCTTGCTTCATCTTGTTCATATCAGAACTATTCAAGTGTCCAAGCCGCCTGTGCCATGTCTGACCATCAACTGCAGATGAAGCCAACAAACAATTCACAGTTAGCAAGACCAATTTGTAAACACCATCAACTAATTTTGCCTCGGCAATCAAATCGCCTAATTGGTTCCTTATGAGGCATCGGCCAGGTTCAAAAACAACACTGTTTCCATTTTTTATCATTTCACTAACTGATAAAAGGTTTGTAGTGAGACTTGGCACACAACACATTCTTCACTGTGACTTAATAGTCGTAACTTGTCGTAACTTCTACATTACCCGAACATAATACAGGTACTTTCGTTTCATTTGCTATTATAATTTCTGGTAAACTTGTCAAAATTAACTTATTCGTCAACCAACTTTCATTCGCCGTCATAATTATGCATACTGGCGCCAGAATCAACATGCCAGTCGTATTTATTAAACTTCCCACTAAGAAAAACAACACTGAACGCGTTAGTCTGTTTTTTCTTCACTGTTTTTTCGTTTAATAGTGGACATTGGTTGCGATAATGACCAGTTTGCTTGCATTTGTAACATGTTATTGTTTTCGTAGTTTTGACATTGACATTTGAGTTTGACGTACTCGGCGCATAGAGATTCGGTGGTCCGCCATGTTTGCTGGTGCTGCCAACTTTACCAAGTTTCTTCTTCTGCCAACTTCGTGCAATTAATGCTGAGTTTCCAGTACCTTCCATTTCAACGGAATCTATATTTTCCATATCCAATAATTTTGTTTTTATGGAATCTGCTGTAATTTGAATTCCGGAATTCTCAATTGCCATAATCATGGGCATAAACTTTTCTGGTAAACCGGCTAGTAACAACGACCCAACCCAATCATCGTCAATTGTGAATCCGGTGCCACTTAACCGTTGCGAAGTTTCTACTGTTTGAGTCACATAACTAATCATATACTCACAGTTTTCTAATCTGATTGAAATTAAATGACGAAGCAAAGTAATTCTCCTCGAAAATCCTGAATCGTCGAGCAAATTCTTCAATTTTGTCCACAATTCTTTCGTGGTCTTTGTCTCCTTTATGTGCACAAACAACGATGAATATATCGTCAAAATCAATTTATCTCGTGCCTTTGCATCTGTCGCGTCTACTATTGCAGTTGCAGCACTTGTAGCTGGAGTTTCTTGCTTCAGATATTTGTCCGCGCCTTCCAGTATCAGCAAGTTTTCCACTGCGAACGCCCAATCATCGTAATTGTCACGACCCTTGAGTTTCGGCACGTTCGTCAGAAAATTAGAGGTCATCTTTTTTTGACACCACACGCGAAAAACCAACATTAACTATTTTTTTATCGCAAAAAATGGCTGGAGCCCGTAACCTAATAAAAAACACGTTGGTTGAAGTGTAGAAATAGACAAAAGTTTATTTTTCTATATTACATTATGTATGCATAGACACCATAAACTTTTATTGATAACTTTCCAACAGAGATTGTACAGAGGTGCTTAGGGAATGGGGTGTTAAGGGTTGGAAAATTTTATACTATTTTATAATATTGCATCATCCGTTAGGTTAGGTTGTTTTTTTAAAATTATTTTCGGCATAATTATAGTGAAAATGCGTTATGCATGACTGGGGAAGGAGGCCCAGACAGTGATGGACTCTCACCACATAAAAACACGAAACGCCTCTTTTCTTTTCTCACTAATAATATTTTTTTCAGTGTTTGGCTCTTTTAATTCTTTTTAATCTCTTTTCATTATTTTCCTTAGTTTAACATGTATACATTTCCCTTAACCTAACATACTTAGCCTGGGGAGGGGAGTCTTTAGGGAGTCCTAAAACTATTATTTTCCAAAGCCTAAGACATCCCAACTCCATAACAGAGATGTACTCAATTTTACAACATTCTTTGCAATTAGTTTATTTCATTCATTACTGTTTAAGCAAATTCACATGTTTTTCATTTGTTTTGTATGATCGCATATATAAATAGGTAGTGCTACTGCATTAAATAACAGTTATAAAAGCACCAGTGTTCATATTCAACGTCATCACCCACCCTGGAAGCCTGCACGATTCTAACCCGCGTCAGATTTTGGGGACAGGAGTCAACGTCTTCACATCACCGAGTGGTAATACGATCCTGCCGGGATCAGGCGGCTATTATTATCGTAATTTTTTGATGGTTCCCATGAGGGCAGAATTCATAATTAAACCCAGAACGGGATAATATTCACTGGACACGCGATGCCGTCAAGGTTAGTACCGGCAAATTCGAGTTGAACCTGCAATCCAGGAAGAAAACCGCGATCCAGTCGCCGCATCGATAAGGAATCGATAAGGCAAATAATACTCAAGAGAAATCCGGCGTGCGATTAGCGCAAGGTCACGCAATTACGCCGCCGGTCATCACACGCCTATCGTCATAGAACGTAGAATCAGTGTTTTATTTGCTCATTATTAGTCAGTTCCGTATATATGATCATTATCGGTATTTATCATTGCCTAAATTCAGTGTGCAAATCGTTATAACGCGTAACGCGAACAATTCATCAATTCTCATCGTCATTATTATTCTTATCAGAGATAAGATACGCCATTTTGTCACCAAGACAAAAACGCAGCGGATGCAGCCAGTAGAGGACGCATGCATCGCCCACTCAAATTCACCGGTCATCACGTCATGCAAGTTGTCACTTGTCAGGTTGGCACCTTGCAGCGGTACGCCAAGCGTCAAACATTACTTTATGGACATTTAATTTGCATCTATTTCAATTGCTATGTGTTAACTGTCAATGTCAACTTGAGGTTGACGATTGTAATAGGTTTCATAAACAGATCGATCAGATTAATATGGCTAGTTTATCTGTGGTAAACTATAGTGCCCGGCCGTTAGGAAGGAAGTCAATCCTGACAGCTGTCATCGCAGTACAATTTATAACCTATTCTTGGGTTTGAGGTTATAATTTGTACTGAAATGACAGGTGTCAGGATTGACTTCCTAACGGCCGGGCACTATACGCACTTATCCGTCTGTTATCAAATAACACTGAGGACATCAGTTACTTACTTTTTTTTTTTTATCAGTTAGCAAATATCGTGTCTGTAAACCGTACCAAACTCTACACGGAACATCCACGAGTTCACTGGACATTGGCCAAATACTACTGATAACCGCCATAAACAAACAAAGAAAAATAAAATGTTATATCAGTTACTAGACGTGCCCGCGGCTCCGCCCGCGTGAATGAATTATTATGAACGTATTTGTCACAATTGTATTATGTTTATGAGCCCTGATTAGCAACGAAATGACATATTTTCAGATTATATAATTGTTTATATACATTTATTAAAATGTCAACACTCAATCATAGCATTTACACATGAAACTCAGTAATTATTTTTTTTGCAATTTCTGGGTAGAAATATTCATATTGCAATGGCAAACTTCAGGTCTCGATAACATTTGGTATCCGTTTTGATACAATATTATCGTTTAAAGATGTGCGTATATTATTAATTAATTATTATAACTAAAACACGTAAATTCGAAAAAAAAATAACCCAACCTAGTTATGTTGGCTATTTTTAAGGCGTATGACATTATCCTGACTGTAGCATCCTAACTGGAGAAGGGGCGTTAAACCATCTCACTAATTAGAACGAAACAATTATAATCCTTTTTAAAAACAACAACAACATATGTAACAATATAAATGTTTATTTCGATATGTAACAAACATCTAAGAATCAAAGTAGTATAGGCGACAAAATTAACGGAACCCCTACGTTTATGTAATTGTATAGTGTCTGTGTACAGAAAATGGAGACTATATTTGAATTTGGACGTATCTTCTCTTAATTATCTACACCACTACAAAGACTTTCGTTATTTTTTCCACCTTCAGTAAGGTAATTATATTTTTAATTATTAAAAACGGATTGGTGCTATCTGGGGCTCTAATTTGAAATCCGTACTTCGAACTTCGTCTATTTCTATCCCTTTTGCTCTCGACGCGTCACTAATTCGCAAGAAAGTGACGGGGCGATCCGATGGGGCCCCTGGGGCTCTACTTTGAAATCAGTAATTCGAACGTCAGATCGCCCCGTCACTTTCTTGCGAATTAGTGACACATCGAGAGCAAAAGGGATAGCAATAGACGAAGTTCGAATTACGGATTTTAAAGTAGTGCCTCTGGACCGTCATACTGACATTGACAAATGTTTTTGAGACAGTGACATTTCTTGGTAGGTTTGATGAGCATTTCTCAAATTGCCACTTTTAGTGACATCTCAAGAAATAAAAAAAAATTGGCAGGTAGGTAGGTAGAGAACATCAAACTATGCAATAATTAAATACTATTCTAATGTGTCCGAAAGGACTGCCGAAGCTATAAAACCTGTCCCAGACGAACCAATTTAACCTGCATGCAGTCCTTCCATAGCAAATCGGAACTTATAGCTCCGTATTGCACTTGTGAGAAAAAGACGGAGCACTCCTTTAATTCATTTTTTAGGCCAGCCGCATACATACGTTTTCCGTATACGTTTTCGTGTATACGGAAAACGTATGTATGCGGCCGGCCTTAAAGGGCTTATGGTATTATTAGTGACCAAAAGCGTCTACTTAAACGTAAGATATTAAGCGAGACCCTGTGGCGAGACCGATCCGAACGTTTCCGAACATTTCCGAACAATTGCCGACGGTTCAAATTGTCAATGTTATCGAGATTTCATATCGTGATTGTAGAAAAAATACGCAGCGAAACCGGTAAATTTTATGCTCTTGTTCTATTCTCATGTCTAGAGAATAGATTTCAATAGTTTATTCTTAGATAACGTGCGTTCTTTTTGAGAAACGTGATAACAAAGTTCTTCAAATTTGTAAGGCGCCATCTCGCTTCTTCCTTCGTTTTTTATCCCGTTCTGGTTTTTTAATTTTATATAATAGATTATGTTTGTTTGCATTGAATTATTTAAAGTTTTTAGTGTTTTAAAGAATAATCTCAAGTATTATTTTTCAATACGTAAACTTTTAGTGTTTAAACGTGTAGTAATATCAAGTATTAGGTACTGTTTATTAGGTATGTGAACTAATAGGTTATTAATAAATAACCGTTATCAGTGTTTGTAGGTAAACAAACTTTAATTTTGATTTCATTCATCATAAATTGGTGATCAAATAACTTTGTGAGTATATTAAGTGTGTATTGAGCTATCAACATGTCATCGCGCCGTGTTAGGACACAATTTCGATTGCATTATCGTATGTTGTTGGATTTCGCTAGTACGATCGACGAAACGACCAGTTCTATCGGCGCTTCTGTAGCAAAGAAGTATTTCGATACGTATTATAAAGAGTTTATTGCAGCGTACGAAACCTTTCTAGGATTTGCAAGTGACGAAGTTTCTTGTGAGGAAATAAGTTTGTTTGAACAACAGTTCACGGAGGTTAACAAACTATTGATCAAATTGGAGCTTGCGGCGTCGGAGTCACACGCCGGGGCATCCTACTCGCGCAAGTTTGCATCAAATCAGGTAATGGCAAAGTTACCACTTATAGAATTACTTAAGTTTTCTGGTAACTTAATGGACTGGATTCCATTATATGATTTGTTTCATTCGCTAGTTCATGAGCGTGATTTATCAGATGCTAAAAAGCATTATTATCTCAGGTCATCGTTATCTGGTGAAGCACTTCATATAGTACGCCAGTTGCCGGTAGATGATACAAACTACGTGGCGCTAGAACTTTTAATATCTAGATATCAGAATACTCGACTGTTGCTAGATACCTGTATTGGTAGGATAATCAATTTGCCTGTTCTGACATCAGTCACTCATATCAGATCAGAGTTTTATGATCCGCTTCAGGAGGCCATGCAGGCCTTGGAGAAACTTAATCAGCCAATTAAAGAGTGGTCATATTTAATTTTGTACTTGGTATTACAGAAATTACCGGTCAGACTCCGTTCTCTATTTGAGGAACGGTATGGCAAGGATGCTACAACCCTGCCTACCATCTATCAACTGCTGGAGCTGATGGATGAGCAGTGCAGACTTCAGTTAGCTGTCTCGCCAACTCTGGAGAAGCAGGCTGCCGTCAGGAGACCACGTCGGTCGCCGCCACATCCGTCACCGCAACATTGGTCACCGCTACGTCGGTCACTGCAACGTCGGTCACCGCAACATCGGTCACCGCAACGTCGGTCACCGCAACGTCGGTCATCGCTACCGCGTTCACGTCAGCCGGTGCCAAGGTGGTCATCACAGCCCTCAAGAGGAGTGCTCTCATCACAGAGAAGTGCGCCGCCTCTACATCAGGTGAACGTTTTATATTCCTGTTCATACTGTTCTAGTCAGGCCCATACACTATTCAAGTATCCCGAATTCCGTCAACTGTTAAGGGGAGGTCGCCGATCATGGGCATCAAGTACGGGACACTGCTACAAATGTTTACGGAAACATTATGCTAGCGAGTGTACTCAGCGCAATTGGTGCTTGTACTGCAAGTCACCTGATCATAAATCATTAATCTGCAATGCAGATACTCAGACTCAGCAAGCAGCCTCACGGTCAAATACACGATCCATGGATCAAGGATCAACTAGACATGATGCGAACCAACCATCATTATCATATGTGAGACGTGCCTCGCCACCTCACACTTCCACCGATCCGGCTGATGGGAATCAGACCCAGTCTGTTCATTATCAGGCACCACCGGTGCAATCAATGGCTCAACAGCCACGGTCACGCGCTGGTGAGCGAGCTCATATTGGTGAAGTCACATTTCACTCTCTCAGTTTTGGACCTCGAACGAGTCCTGATAAACTATGAGATAAGGTCACTGTTGGCGCATGTCAGGGTCCATCACTCCCCATAACTATTTGTCCTACTGCATTAGTAATGGTCAGGTCTGGTGATGGTACGTATGACGAGGTCAGGGCACTGTTGGATACAGGGGCCGCTGTTTCAGTAATCAAACAATCATAGTTCATAATTTAAATTTGCACCAACAGTGCAACGGTAATTCACTTTATGGTAAAGGTCATCAACAGGTCGACACTACTAAGCAGTCGCCAGCGTAAGGAAAATAAACGCCACTCACTGCGTACTTCTAGACCATTGCTGGACAGAATTTTGGGACAAAAAGGGGTCTCTATAACACCAGAAATATGTCGGAATGTTAATTTAATGGACAAAACAAAGGTACATAACACAGGTTTGTGGACTTTCGGCAAACTTATTGCAATCCAGACACGGGAAATGGAACAAGAGTACATGCCGAGCGCGACTATCCTGTCAAGCGCCAATTCAAGCCAGGTTTTATCATACTGCGATGGAATTAAGGAATCCGCATCTAAGGACGACATTGTAGTGTTGTGTATGGGAAGTCATGACTCGAACCCTACAAAACTGAATACAAATTTATGCATCGCTTTATACAAATTGTCTCACGTCACCAATGTTTATGTCCTACCGGTACTGTATAATCGGCACCTAAATGAAAAACTGTTGAATTATAACATAAAATTAGTTACTCAGAATTTTTTACACGCAAATTATATTGAAACAAATCACTTTATTGAGTCTAGATATG
This sequence comes from Acleris cristana, assembly GCA_948252455.1. Taxonomy (NCBI): domain Eukaryota; kingdom Metazoa; phylum Arthropoda; class Insecta; order Lepidoptera; family Tortricidae; genus Acleris; species Acleris cristana. The sequence goes on along the minus strand of OX411771.1, from coordinate 20,801,288 downwards.
GATACATACAAGAGATAACAATTAGAATAAATTCTGCAATTGATTATATTCGCTATAAATTAGAGTTATTGTAGTCTTGAGGTACACGTAGAAACGGCAATAAGCCGCTTCACAATTCTTTTAAACAAGCAACTAAAGGGACAATTCCTTTCTATTTTAGGAAGAAAGAAGTTCAATCCGCACAAATAGGCGGGGGCGGGTCCAAATCAACGTTAGTTTGCGATCGGTCGCCAGGTAATATGGGTCCGTCCCTATGTCAATCTACTTGGTCGGTAGTTGGCATGGCTAACGGCCGAGGGTGGAGCTCACAGTTGCGCTGATACCCTAGGCAAGACTGGTTGTGTTCCTTCCCGAGGTTGCTGCCTGTCAATTACTCGGTTTCCCTCGGTCATCCCTGATGCGTCAAAGCATCCCCAGTAGGAGGGCTCCAAGGAGGGTGGGGAACGAGTTGGATGAAACTTTATATGTAATTTATGGACAATAATAAACCAAAATCGACGAAAGCCGAACCCTCCGCAAGGAGTGAGGCGAAGGCGCTTAGCGCAAAGGATGACTGTGAGGTGAGACGCTGACCTGTCGCAGACAGGGACGCGGGATCCGGTAACAGTGCAGCACGCGGGCCCGCAAGGGCGGATAGGGCGCTTAACGCCGCTAAGGGCAGCAGCCAAGGTGTAACCGAACACCCCAAAGGCACAAGCCGACCTTTCCCTTCGGGGCTGAAGGAAGGACGCGCTGGCCTCCCTACCAAGGGAGCGACCGGCGTAGGTGCTCGCAGGGCTGGCGGCGAAACCAAGGCGGGTTGGAATAAAGAGGGCTTCCCTATTCCTCTTAATCTGGCCTCCCCGAAACCACCCCCTGCAAGCTTTCAGCCTGAAGGGAGTGCGAAGAAAGGGAGCAGGAGGCAGAGGAAGAGGGAAGCTCAGGCTGTGGCACTCCAGCGTCTGGATGGCGGCCCATCTAGGGACGACACCGCTGAAGCAAGCACATCTCGGACGCAGAAGAGGCCGTTGGTATCACCATCAGCCGAGGGCGACTCCAAAAGGACGAGGGTAGGGTCGTATGCGGAGGCGCTATCTAGCCATAGGGTGGCGGTGATATCAACGACCTTCCCAGCCAAAAAGATCCTGGCGTGTCACATGGCGGCTATACAGGGGGTGGTGATAAAACACCTCCTTGTCATCCCTAAGCCGCTTCCCGACATCAACTTCGGGAACATTGTGGGAGGCGCCCTGCACATCAGTTGCGGTGACAAGGCGTCTTCCACGTGGCTGACCTCCCTCATAAGCGAGGGAGACATCGCAGGGATGAGCCTCAAGGTCGTGGATGCCAAGGATCTTCCGAAAGCAGTAAAGATGGCCTGGAAGACGGGATCATTGGCATCCTCGATGCAAAGGTAGTGTTTCTGCTGCTCCAACGTTTCAACGAGCGGCTGAACACTAACCAGTGGAAGGTGGTCAACACCTCGGAGACGGCGGCTGGCACCCGGCGCATCATTCTGATGGACCGGGAGTCGGCGGACGTAATCCGGGAGGCCGGCTACACTCTAAAATCGGGGATCGACGTCAGCAACTTTAAACTCCTGGACGATGCCGAGAAGAGGGGTGCTGGCGTCAACCCTAAAGAGCGAGCGGCCGCCGGAGGAGGCTGCTGATCTCAGCAAGTCTAAGCCTCCGCAGATATAACAAGCCATGGGAGGCATAAGGTGCGTACAAATAAATTTGCAACACAATAAGGCAGCCACAGCCCTTCTGGCGAGACAGCTAAAGAGTAAAAAATTCGATGTAGCCCTGATTCAAGAACCATATCTTTACAAGGGGGAGATCAGGCTACTAAACGGTACGGGGGGAGTTATCTATTACCTCTGCCCCGAGAATAACATGAGGACTTGTGTGTATGTCAGAAATGGCATAAATGCCATGCCTTATAATGCTTACTGTTCCAGGGATCTTACCACTGTTAAGATCCAGAAGAAGAGGTTAGGCAAGACTCTCGTCATATTGTCTGCCTACCTCCCATACGAAGCGACGGACCCCATTACATCTCAACTCCGGAGTCTTGTCGCAGCTGGCAGTCAGGTGAACACCGACCTGATCATCGGCTGCGACGCCAATGCACACCACGTCATCTGGGGTAGCTCGGATGTCAACAAGCGGGGAGAGAATTTGCTGGATTTTCTGGTGAGCTCTTCTTTACAATTACTTAATAAAGGGAACAGCCCAAAGTTCGTCAATGCTAGGCGTGGAGAAGTGATTGACATAACGGTGGCGTCAAACTACATTTACGAAGATATTCACTCTTGTCATGTTACCAATGAAATCTCACTCTCAGATCATAGGTATACAGGGTGTTTTTTTGGTCGACAACTTCCAAAACAGGAGAGATAGTTTAATTAATGCTGAACCCGAATATCACATAAAAAAATTAAAAAGCCTTAGGAGGTCAGAGAAATAGCATTTTCAGTTTATCCCATTATTTCACTTAATTGTGGTTACCATGCGACGTGTTTACCGAAAACTAATGACGTAATCACCGTGCACAATGTTATGATTCATCTTTCCCTTCATACCTACTTGTTACAGACATAGGACCGTCAAAGATTACAAACACGGTTTAGGTTAAAAAAAATGTAGATTATTCTTGTAAAAATCGTTCTGAAATAGCATTTAACAACAGAATAACGGTATGGATTAAAAAACCGCAAGATTTGTCTTTGGCGTATTTAAAAAGGGGAATCAGCTTTGTACAACGATTGTTAAAAATTTACAAAATTTAAATTTTTACATTATTTCACTTTTAATAAATGTTTGAATTGACGGCCGGCTTCGGCTCGCCAGTATTTAAACTGCTTAAAACTAAGAGAGTACTCGCCCGTGGATGTTCTTCGAAGTAATTGAGAATAGCCTGCTTAACATCCACTGCAAGCCCACTTTGGGCTCTTCCTTGAGCATGGCGTGGCGTTTCAAAAGTGCCCCACTCGTAAAGGTTGCTAGCGATAGACCTTACAGTGTAACACGTTATGGCATGCCGATTAGGAAATCGTTCAGTCCAAATTCTAACGGGTGTCAGCAATGTTTTGACCACTCACAAAGTAAATGTTTACAACATCAAACATGTCCCGATTGTCAAGAAGTAAATTTTCTTGCCGAGACATTTTTTTACCAATAAAATGATTTAACACTTCATTTAACAAGCACTCGCTTCGAAACAAACACGGTACTGACGTCGCTTGCGCATAGTTTTGTGAGGGAAGTATCAAACAATAACAATCGTGACGATAAGCGGCCTACCCCCTTCGTAGCTACAGAAACGAGAGACCATGATTTATAATGTAGCGAGGATATACTTTCGACATTTCATGAAAAAAAAAAAAAATTTTTTTTGAGCTCAGAATCATCACCAACTTGTTGTGGAAGTTGCTGACCAAAAAAACACCCTGTATATGCTTTAGGTACAGGACTGACATACCAATTGAAACTGTGCGTAAAAGAAATCCTAGGAACACCGATTGGTCATCCTTTAAACGCGACCTAAAGGTAGAACTAGGGGATCCAAAAGGTAAGCTCAATTCTATTATCGACATTGAATTTGAAGCGGACAACATAGTACGGGCGTTACACACCGCTTGGACCAATAACGGAAAAAAAGGTGTTAGCCAAGGAGATACCCTGGTGGACCCCTGAGATAACCAAAATCAGAAGTGAAACCAGGGAGACCTTCAATGACGCGAAGGCGACGAATGACTTTAGCAACTACGCTCACAAGCTCACGGAGTATAATAAAGCTGCAAGAAAAGCAAAAAGGAGTGCGTGGCGGAACCACTGCAACCAAATAGGCTCAATACCAGAAGGTATGAAACTCATAAAAGCACTAGCAGTAGCAAGGTCAGCTCCGTTAACGTCAATAAAAGACGATAAGGGAAGGATGACTGAAACGGGTTTAGATACCCTGAAAGTTATGTGTAGCACACACTTTCCCGGCTCCA